>QGMF01000019.1:0-111939 GCA_007821475.1 Lachnellula arida | reverse complement strand
CAAGTCTTCTCTTCCTATATAAAGGAGACCTTAGTAGAGAGCTTAAAGCTATTAGATAAGATACTATAGTATTAGAAATGCCTTAAAAACTAGTAGGCAAGAGAAGCAATTTAGATACTACTAGCATTTAGTGCATTAAAGCTAGTAGAATAGTAATTATATATCTATAAATGCTTCCTTATTCTATTCTTATATATTATTATTTATAGCCTTAGCTAATTAGCTAGCATAGCGCGATCTTGTTAGCTAATTAGCTGGCTCAAAAAACTTAGCTAATGACTAGTTGACTGGCTTAATGGATGGCTTGCTGCTGTGCGCTAACAACCTTTGTCGACGCCGTGCTTAGTTGAAGGCATTTACCTCAAATCCACCGTCAAAGTCAACTTGCAAACATTAACTCTGCAACTTTTGAGTTTCCCTACCTGCTGATGACACGTCTTGTATTTATCGCACACAGCGTTTGACCCGGCCCCAAAACATATTCAACTCTCCTCCACCTCGAATCATGGACGCTCCCAAGGAGCAAAACGGGTTGCTACCCTCCAACTCTGTTGTCGCCAGCATCGACCAAGCTGTTGTTACGCAAAGACCAAACGACAAGGACAAAACTGAAGGTATGACTCGGAAAGCCCGCAATAACCAGACACACACACCTAACGATTCTTTCTCAGAGCAAGCCATGGCCACGATTCCCTCCAAACTCATGATGCAGCTCAGTGTCGCCATCGAGAATGTCTCAACCCATCTGCAGAATGCTGGCGCGAGCAATTCTGGGATGATGCAAGAGTTGAGTGCGCTGAAATCCAGGCTGCAGACAATTGAGGATCGCAAGAAAACCAAATTTCATCCATTCCCAAGACTTCCAATAGAACTTCGCCTCAAGATTTGGAAACACGCTGCGGCATTGCCACAAATAATTGGCTTGACGTGTGTCGAGAGAGAGACTTGGCGTAAGGGAGACGCACAAAACGTGAGCCCAGTGGTGGAAAAAGACTCCTGCTGGTCTGGAAACGAAGCAAGATGTGCCTTGTTGAGAGCCTGTAGAGAAGCTCGTCAACAGGCGTTGAAAGTGAAGAAGAAATTCCTTGGTTCTCAGTACTACTACCGCCCTCCACCATTATACTTCAGCCCTCCGGTAGACACCCTTTACGTGAGCTTATTCTCCCTTGTCAACTTTTAATGTTCCACGCCACCTGGGACATTATAAGCTGGTGCTGCTTTTCCTATCCACCGCGAAGCTTACTGTAGGAGATATGCTAATGCGTCGGGTTAGCTGAGGTCATCTCCATATAATGGACTCACCTATAATCTTTCGGAATTGTATGAACAGGGTCCATCATACGAATTGACAAGTCTTGCTATTGGCTCCGACCTCTGGAATCACGATGGAGACGAGTTTGCTTACCTCACAAATTTTGATAGGGAGTTTAACAAGTACTTGCACAATCTCAAGGAGCTTATTTGCGTTGTCAGTTCTAATGACATCTTGGAAGGGGACGTCCCGATCTTGACAGAACCCTCCCAAGATGACATACTTCTCTACAAATTCGGCAAGAACATGGGGAGCTCCTTCAACTCTTGGGAAGAAGCAGCCGAATGGATAACAGAAAGAATTAAGAAGAATAGATTATACGCTCAGCTGCTCTACAATCAGGCAATAGATGGTATGAATCGATATTTCCTTAATAACAAGGCTGTTTTGAAACTGATGCTCTTTCATTAGCAGGAATCTTAAATCGACAAGAGATAGAGGAGGAGGGACTTTATGATCATTCACAATGGGTTGCACCACGTAAGCTTATTCTCATACAAAAAAGCAATTCTCCTCTATGGGAGCTGAGGAGCCCGGAGCTTCCTACTATGTTCTAGGCCTTATCAACTTTTAATGTTCCACGCCACCTGGGACATTATAAGCCGGTGCTGCTTTTCTATACTATGCTAATACGTCGGTTAGAGGTGAAGTTCCGAGATATCGTCAGCTCAAGTAAGCGTTGGAGGCTTTGACTTTGAAAGATCATTAGCAAAGCCTAAAAGCAGTGGAGTTATTTGAGGGTGGTTTTGATACGGGTAATCTGGACTGATGGCTGATGGTCTGAGTAAGAGATACAATATTTGCTAGTTGCGTAAAAGGGTTTCGAACTTTCGATTCTCAATCTGAGATTCGCAGATGAACAATGGAATATGGAATATGGAACCAGACCTGGATGACCTGGATGATAGTCATAGACAATGATTGCTAGGCAAATCAATTATGCAATGCCCTTTCTTGCGTTTCAGGTACAAGTAATGCTCGCGCGTGGGGCTGTACTGCAGTGCAATGGTAAATAGAAAGCCGTGGAAGGCAAGACTGGCCCCGCTATCAGAAGGGATAACTTACCGTATTAGTTAATATAAAAGACCTGGTCTACTAACTTTCCCGAGGGGGTAGACCTTAGCTAGGACATGGTCTTATTTATAATGTGCCAGCTGGCGTGGGACATTAAAAGTCAACTATGGTCTTCTGCTGGGGACTGGTCTTATATCCTATCTAATACGGTAAACCGTATGGTCGAGTCGTTCTTTCTCAGGTGCGTCAAAGGGTCCGAAAGTGGTTAGTTGACAAATAGGAGTTCATTTCCACAACTTTCTTTTACCTGCAATCCCTTGAAAGCCTATTTCTATTATGAAAGGAAGAAGGTCAAGTCTTCATCGTGGAGTAAGCCTCTTCGAGTAAAAGAGGTCTTCAAACTCGACTGCAGATTCTTTTCCGAGGGGACTTTTGCTAATTGCAATCTTTGCAAAGCTAGCCTCACTTATAGGAGGATCCGTACTTGAAAGCGGGAAGTGTTCTTCCTGGGGCAGCCTTTCGACTAACAGTCGAAGAGACTTCTCTCGAGAATTTCTGACATGGTATGACTACAGAGAAGTTGTCAAAATCCTTTCAAGCCGCGTTTCCGGCCTCTAAAAGCTGAGCCCCGCCCCACCCCCACCGTCATTTCAAGGGACATCGTGGGGTCGGTGCCTGATGCGATTGGTCCTTTCAACGTCTCTCACTGCTTTCCTACAAAGATGCCGTGGCTGGAGTCTGGAGTCTGGACTCTGAACTCTTTCTAGAAGGCCGTGTGAGGCTCTCCATGACTAATAAAGGCCCTGGTCTGGAGGATCAGATTTTTCCGGTTCAAAGGTTGCTTTCCCGAAGGCTTGATATTATTTCCTAAGAATGGCGTAAGCATGGCCTCCTTTGTGCCTGTTTTGACCTTACTATTATGGTGGCTGCAGCTAGACACTGTGCTGCAACGGCGGTAGCTTGGAAATATTGTATGTATACCTAGGTAGATAGACGTGCCATCCAGACGGGCCCGCTGCCTCTCACTCAATCTGGCTCTGGACTGCAGATAGATTCCGAAGCACAGCATGGTGGGGTGTGATGGGCGAGCGAGATCTTAGTTGCACAGCATATGATAGTAGTTGGCCGCTGCTCAGGATATGCCCTTCTCTACTCGAGTATCAGCTTCTCAACTGGACTAAGTTTGTTTGGAGGTACATCTGAGCAGTAAATGGACGCAGCAGCAGCTGACACCTAGTAAAGATGTAATGTCTTGAATGTCTGTTACTAGGAGTGGATGGGGATATAAAGCAAAGAAATCCCACGCCCCATGAAGCTCTCGTCTCGTACATAAAATAGTGGGTGCCATACTGTACCATACAGTACGTATTACGCACATGCACACTCCTTAGTTCCACTACCAGGGTGTGGACATGTCTCTCAATACACACATCTCCAAGGACTCTGCTCTTACATATTCCAAACTTCCTTCTGCTCTGCTGTGCATATACTTTATTCCTATCCTACGTATTTCTTGCACGCGCAAGCTTTCGCCGCTCTCACTTGCCCTTTGCCCTGATTCATAGTAGCCCGCCGTTATTTTTTAGGGGCTTGTATGGAACAGCTACCCGTACGAGTACTAGCATTGAATGGCCGTGGGGCGGCGAGCCAGTCGACCTCACCGAAAGGCCTAGGGAATAGTACGGGACAAGATGAGAAAAAACCTCTGCGTACTTGTACCGACACAATAATAAAACGACGCCAGGGCTGGCACGAGTGAACATCGTTTTCTGCTCTCGATAACCCCACCAGCCTTCCTGTAGTTGTGCCAGGCTCACCAACTCCCAACTCGCACTCGGATTTGGGCTTTTCGAAGGGAATCGAGACGATAACTCTTGCACACCGATAAAGCGTGTCGAAAAAGCTTCAGCATCTACCGCCCACATGGACTGAGCCTGAGCTCCCATAATTGTTCTTCACGCGGGCACACAATCTTGTGGCTCGCCTCGCAATCGTGCCCCTCACTTTTCGCGCCCAAGACACTCTTTTCTCCGACGTGGGGAAGATACAACCTCAGTCACAATGGAGTCTTCTAATGCCTGGGAGCGTCAAGACCCGACCCTGTCTGTTCCCTCCCAAGATGATTTCCAGCAATTCCTCGATATTGGCATGAACGACCTCAGTGACAGCCTTCAATTCGATTTCCCCGACTACAACCACCAACATGCGACGCAGAGCCAATTGATGCATCAGAATGGCGACGAGGCAATGGCTACCGGGATGGAGAATAGGGTTTCGACTCGGCACGATACTACAATGCAGGAGCACATGCCTTCGATGACAGCGGCCACGAGCTATGCTACGATACAAGGAGGGGCTATCTCCCACACACATTCTTCGGATGAGAGTTTGGTCGAGTTGGACGCACAAATACAGTATCTACAACATCAGCGCCTTCAACAGCAGCAGCGTCAATTACATGAGCAACAGCGGAATTTCTATTCTCAAAATCGGATGATTCCTCCAACACCAAATAGCATGGATTTGCACGGAGCCAATGCTCGGTTTTATCCACAATCCGATCCTCAGCATCAGGCTATGTATGATCGGTACGAGATGCAAGCGAAGCAACAAGAGGTAAGTTATCATGATCCAAAGTATATTCGGCTTAGATATGTTTTCTGACGTGGTATCAACAGATGGCTTTCACTCCGCTTGTATCCCCAGCAGTGACTCCTCTGGAGTCTCACTTCAATGTTCCGGAATACACTGTACCCGGAGCCTATTTCAGCCCCTTAAGCTCTCCAGCTTTACACGCCCAGAACGAGCACACAGTCATCTACGACGCCCGGAATTCGGACACCACAAATTCTCCTGTCGATATGAACCCAGAAACTCATTCTGCACCTGCAAGCTCAGTCATCCTTTCAAGAAAAGCAAGTAAACAAGCACCGCAGAAACCACGCAGTGTGCGAACCGTACGGCAGTCTCCCATAGTGAAACCGCGGAAATCCAAAAAGAGTAGCACAAGTATTTCTGCTCAAGCTCTTGGGGACATCATAGAACCCACCAATCCTCGGATTACTCGTTCGACGGCGGCAAGTTCATCTTACTATAATCTTAGCACGGAAGAGTCAGAGGACTCAGTATCTCCTGAGCATCTGTCAGATATGGCTCCACCTCCGGTACCACCTCCTGGTTCAGCAGGAAGATCTCCTTATATCACGTCCCAGAAGGAGAACCCGAGTCTTCAACACCTTGCTCTTGGATCTCCTGCAACTCCTGCATCACTGATGAGATTACCGCAATCACCCCAGACGAACGGAGCGGGCAATAACCAGAATATGGATATCGACCAAGGAATGGAGGATTTCGTCCTCCCGGAAGCTGCCACTTCTTCGAAACCAAAGCCTGCACCTATAGACACTCAGTCTGATGGTCAAGTTACTCCCACGTTGGCTTCATCTGGTGTCCAAACTCCTGGCTTTCAGCCTTTGCCATCCCCAGGTTTCAATCGTTCGAGGACAAATGTATCTGCAAGTCAGAGTCCTCAAATTGATTCTATGAACGGGAGAAAGTCGGCTCAGACCGCTGCTCGCGGCTCTAAGAAACGTTCAAGTAGTTCAGTCCTTGCGTCACCTGCACTTTTGCCACGGATATCTCCTAGTATGAAGCCTCTTATCCCAGGGACTCCAAATGTGTCTGAGAGTACTGCTTCGCTGCTCTTGGCATCCAAGTCAAACTATCAGAATATTTTAGAAGGTACCCATTTTCCTGGAGTTTCTTACCCCTTGGAGTTGTCCACAAACTTGACCTCCAAACGCACTTCTCATAAGATTGCTGAACAAGGCCGGCGAAATCGTATCAATTTCGCCCTCCAAGAAATCGCTACACTGTTACCACGGGACTCTAAGGACAGCTCTGGAGAAAAGAGTGGAAGCGGTGATGCCGGAGAACCTAATGATCCTGGAGGGAGTGGAAAAGGTGGGGCTCAGAGTGCGAATAGCAAAGCTAGCACAGTCGAACAGGCTATCGTATATATCAAGCAGCTGAAGCAGGAAGTCGCGGACGCAAATAAGAGGGCGGAGGAAGCCGAGAAGCAGCTTAGTGTGAAGTCGTAGGGGCTAAGCGTGTTACGAGTGTTTTTGGAGTTTTGGATATATGATACCTTGGCGCGGGATTGCTTTGGATGTGTTTATGAGTTGGGAGACTAATCAGATAGCATGGCGAGGAGTTTGTTGGGTGGTAAATGTGTGTCGATATACACATCTGATTTTATTGGACTTGCATTAGCTTTGCAAAAAGAGCCTGGGGAGAGTCATCAGTGCGGGAGACAAACGTGTGAAGAATGCTCTATACATACGAGCTATAGCCCTAGAGTTATAAGAACTTTGTTATAGCACGACTAAATGCTACGTTTAAATATCGTGAGCTTGTATTCACCTCGAAGCTTCAGTGTCTCGAAATATGTAAAATATTCTAGCTATTATCACATTTCTGTCATCTTTGGGGAACACCTAGAAATGGCTCAACCTCTAAACTATATATTAAATTCTGGAAGTAGAGCCCTGGGTTAGTGAAAGCCTTGCTTTCCGGTGCTCATAAGTAATAATCAAATTTTATAGTGATCTTTTCAATACGGGTTTGAGCATTGTGCAAACGATTTGATCTTAACTCGAGACCCTGCTTGCGATGTTCATTGAAGAACTCAGAAGTATTGTGAGGTCATACATAATCTGGCTTTCCTCGGGAACCTGCAGCCGTTGATTCAAACACCACGCGAGAACCACGCCTTCATGAAGCCGTGAGAAGGCACCCAGACATGTCGTCTCGGCATCCCTGTCCTATCCCCACCTTCTGAAGTGGGAAGCCATTTTGATCTTCAGGTTTGATATGCCTTCCAAAGTGCCATCATTCCCACGGCATAACTGCTTGTGAGCCTTGAATTCTCACAACTCCTGCGCATATATTCCATTCTTGGAATACAGTAGTATAGAAACTCCTTCCAGCTTCCCAGTCTTCATCCCTCTTTCACCTCAACACCAAGTACATCAACATCCAACTCCTCCATCACCCCTAGCACCACACTCAAGCTCTCCATAAACCCATTAACCGCAACCCGTAGCATCCGATTCGTCGTCGCTTTGTATTCCGTCCGCAGCACCGTTTCTTCAGACCCCTCAGGCGCAATGGTGGAGAAAAATCGGCATACGAGAGGGGAGAGCTCTTTGTCGACGCGCAGAGCTTGGAGTGCGGCGGATGCCAGGCGGGCTGTAGGGAGGGGCAGGTCAATTGTGCTGGATTGGAATACGAGGTTAGTTTGGTTTATAGGAAGAAGAAAGGGGGGAGGGACGTACAGTGAACAGGGGAAGGAGGGGTCCAGCTGCTGGTGAGCCATGATGCTTGTAATTTTATTTTGAAGATTGATCGTAAGCACAAAGGCCTCTGCATAAATTTAATGTCGGCTATGAGATTGGCGGTGGTGTTTTGAGGCGTCAAGGATGTTTTTGTGGGAGACTGTACGGAGGTTACTGTTTCTTTCTGTTGCTGAGCCAACTGGCCCCCCAAAATAATGTACTTTACTTTAGCTCCATTCAGATTCAACAAGTAGTCTCTTGCTTCGAGACCAAACATTCTTCAGATCTTGCCATTCATCCAACTACCTTTCTCTTCTTCCCAAGCTCTACTAGATACCGAAGATTATTCCTATTCTCATCTTTGTTTCTGTATTATCGATTACCGAAGTGCATGTTTTTGTGCACATACCGGAACATCAAAATAAACAAAGCAACATCGCCCGCATCCTCACTTTCCCCGAAAATCAACCTTCAACGGACTCGACGATACTTTCCAGCACCTGGCACAACATTGGCAGTTGCGCCTGTCTCGAACTCGATACTTTAGAGCATCAGCAGACCTCAAGATGACTCCTGCCGTCAAGTATGGGCAGATCATCGAGTATATCCCAGGTAAGCTTATTCCACACAACATTTCGCACTTTGCGGGGCATGGGCAGTTCGGCGTCTGTGCAACATTATTACACATTGCTAGCATAGCCATCCCATCCTAATGGATTATGATTCTATGGTTAAATGGGCTGCATCTGTATCTGGCGGCGAGGAAGGCGAACTGAGCGCATCACAACGATCACAACAACAACAACAACAACGCCTGCCAGCGCAACCTATTCGTCCATACATTTTGCTAACCTTCACAGACCGACTGTATCTAGCATCCTATAGTACACCGCCCACCGCCGACACTCTCTTCCCATATCCTGATCGCCAACCTACCCGAAGATCCCCCAGCAAGCGGTCAACTAGAGCTGTGGATGGTCCCTCCGCTGTGGTGTCAGAGAGAGATCGCACTCCTCCCCACTATTTCTCTATCGACGATTCATTGTTATACAATGCCTTCCACCACGATTTCGGACCACTACATATTGGACACCTGTACCGATTCGCTGTCCAATTCCATGATATTCTTGGCGCACCCGAGAATGTAGGCAAGCCAGTCGTATTCTGGAGCAAGGCCGATGCACGGAGTGAGTATTTCTTGAAGTCGCATGTTTTCAAGCAAACACTAACCCCCAGATCCCAGGTCGAGCGAACGCTGCCTGTATTCTTGCCTCGTACATGGTCCTGATTCAGTCATGGGCACCACATCTTGCTCTTGCGCCAATTGCACAAGCCGATCCACCTCTCATGCCTTTCCGCGATGCAGGCTACAGTCAAGCAGACTACGGGATTACGGTCCAAGATGTTGTATATGGTGTTTGGAGAGCAAAGGAGCAAGGGTTCTGCGCTTTGCCATCATTTGATCTCGAGGAATACGAAAGATATGAGCGGGTAGACCAGGGGGACTTCAACTGGATAACACCAGACTTCCTCGCATTCGCATCACCACAACATACTCCTGTTGCGCCCATACTGCCATCTTCTCCACTATATTCGACGCTTCCATCAACCCTGGAGGCAGTTGATGCTCATCCTACACTCCCAAACCCGTTCAAGAACGTTCTCAAGCACTTCTCAAATCGCAACATCGGTCTTGTCGTACGTCTTAACTCGGAGCTCTACTCGCCATCGTACTTTACTGCACTTGGCATTGAGCACTTGGACATGATATTCGATGATGGCACTTGCCCATCTCTAAGTGTGGTTCGCAAGTTCATCAAGCTCGCCCACGAAATGATCACGGTGAAGAAGAGAGGAATTGCTGTCCACTGCAAGGCAGGGCTTGGCCGCACTGGGTGCTTGATTGGAGCCTATCTGATCTACCGCTATGGCTTCACTGCCAACGAGATCATTGCCTACATGCGCTTCATGCGACCAGGAATGGTTGTTGGTCCTCAACAACATTGGCTGCACCTGAACCAGGGAACTTTCCGTGAATGGTGGGTAGAAGAGCAATTTGAGGAGAAAATGAAGGCCAAGCTGGCAACTATGGCACCAAGCACACCAACGAGACAAGGCCAAAAGCCTTACATTGTCAATAACCAGATTGCCACCCCTCCTAACCGACGCTCACCACTCGGAGAAGTCGATAACGAGCAACGAAGTAGCATCAGCATCCAAGACGACTGCCTCCCAGCTCCCACACCAGGGCAGCCCAGAAAGACAAGCAGGGCAGTGGACCGCCACCACCCATATAGCCGCAACGTCTCTACATCCTATAGCACAACAGAGGACGAGCACATGCTGCAACGAGAAACAGAAATGATCTCAATCCACCGCCAATCCCTCGACGACCCCGAAGGCGAAGAGGAATGGCAAGTCCGCATGCGCACCAACCGCAAAACCTCGCGCTCGCCCGGCCGCAGCGAGAAGAGCTCCCGCTCTATCAGCCAGACAACCACCACCGTCTATACTATCGATAATGATAGTAGCAATGATATCGAGAACATCGGCGCCTCAGCAAACCGTCCCAAGACACCTGGCACAATGAAGTCTGGCAGCGGCTCAAGCACGCTCAGCAAGGTCCGCGGCAGTCCAAAGCGCAACGGCGATAGCTTGCGCAACAAGGAGCCAGCTGGGGTCCGTAAGACGAGCGGGCGCATAGGGAGCGTCAGCACAGCGCGGAAGGTGTCGGGGTTGTAAACGTGTTGGTTGCGAAGGTGTGAAATCCATGCTGTGCTACTTGTACTTGCATAAAAACCGGCGTCGGAGAGTATATGAACTGAAATGTGGGGAGTACTGGCGCTTGTGTGTTGTTGAGTATAATGCTGTTTGTTGTTTTCCTCTTCCCTGACTTGCTTGCATGCATGGAGTCTTGTTTTTGTAGTTCTTGTTTTCATTCATTCATGATGGCGATGTGGATAGTTTGCGGATTTGGATGGCTTGGCTTCGAAGGTGTTTTTTGGCTTTTGACTTTTTATCATGATTCATGAGCATGCATGCATTGCATCGCATTGCATACAAAGATGACCAGAATTGAATATCAGAAAATTAAACATTAAAACACCTACCTGTCCTGTCTTGCTGTTGAATGAATGACATACGCATGTATGTGATTTGGCAAGAAAGCTCCCGAAGCAAGAAGCCTGGATTTTATGAATTTGCTATTTTTTTGTAGTCTAATCGAGAGAGAAAGCCAGCGCAAAAGGAGAAACCAGCAGCAGCCGCAAGAGGAGCGCGCATCAATCTTAACGTGACGAGAGGTCTGACCGAGAAAAGAAAAGATGCTGGTGATCTCTAAGTTTTGCAAGAGACATTGAAAAGGGGCAAATACAGTCTGGTGCATTAGAGTCTAAAGGCAAGCAAGTTGCGATCGACCTCCAAAAAAAGTTCATCGATACTCTTCGTCTCAGCTGCGTACAACGTGCAATATTCCCATCCCGCCCCAATCAGTTGTACCCAGAGTACCAAACATCAACGCCGGAACAGAACCCTCTATTCAGCCTCAGCCTTAGTCTCCGATGGTGCAGCAGCCTCGGGGGCCTCCTTGGTCTCGGTAGGCGCGGCGCCGCTGCTTGTCTCGGCAGCACTTGGCTCGGCCTCGGAGGAAGTCCAGAGGGTCTGAAAAAATTAGTCCATTTTCTTGGAAAGCGCACTACTCCAAGGTCAACTTACCAAGTTGTCTCTCAGGAGCTGCATGATCAATGTGGAGTCTTTGTAGCTTTCCTCGCTGAGGGTATCAAGTTCTGTGAGTGAGGTTAGCGAACTGAAATGTTCTTACCGACTCACTAAACTTACCAGCAATAGCATCATCAAATGCCTGCTTGGCGAGGTGGCATGCCTGGTCGGGCGAGTTAAGGATCTCATAATAGAAAACGGAGAAGTTGAGGGCAAGACCAAGACGAATTGGGTGTGTTGGCGCAAGGTCGGTCTGAGCAACTTCGGTTGCGTTCTTGTAGGCCTCAAGGGACTTGTCGGCAGACTCCTTTCGCTTGTCACCAATGGCGAACTCAGCGAGGTAACGGTGGTAATCTCCCTTCCTGTAATGAAACTGTCAGCCTCTGACAAGTCCTGGATCGTATGGCGGAACAAACATCTTGTGGTAGAAAACCTTTGATTCTCCGCTCTTGGCGGAAGGAATCAGGTGCTTGTCAAGAACCTCGAGGATATCTTCGCAGATCTTTGCGAGCTCGGCCTCGATCTTTTGACGGTACTCCTTGATGAGTCCAACCTGGGATGAGTTGCCTTTCGACTCCTCCTTTTGCTCGATCGAGGTGACGATTCTCCACGAAGCACGGCGAGCGCCAATGACGTTCTTGTAGGCAACAGATAGGAGATTTCGCTCTTCGACGGACAATTCTTGGTCCTCAGAAGCAACTGCCTTCATGTTCTCCACCATTTCTGTCAAACGCTTCAGTATATTGCAGCCAAATTGGGTCTATATTCGCAGTTGCTAACCTTCGTATCTCTCGGCCTGCTCAGCGAGCTTGGCGAGGTAGACGGAATCTTCGTAACCCATGATTGCGGTTTGATGGTATCTGTGAAAGTGGAATGTCAGCGAGGCTGTAGATCGATTTTGAGATCGAAGTTGTAGAAAAGAGAATGCCGAAAGCGGTGAGCCGCTGTGGGAGAGGACGCATGTGTCATCCTGCGGCGCTCATCAGGACGGGCGCGCAGAAGATGCGCCACAAGACCTTGCTGCGAATTCTTTATATAGAGTTGACGCTGCTATGCTTTGTAGTGCCCTTGAAATGCTGTGCACTCCATGTCAGGAGTGCGGCAGGTGCCCCTCAGCGCCTGTGAGGGGCAATCGCAAAGCCTTGCGAACGTAGCCCCTCAAATTGAAGTGAATAGGCCATCATCGGCTGGGACGCAACGCCGATGGATGGGTGATTATCGAGAAATCGTCGCCAGGCGTGTATCGATGGCAGCGACCCCAAGCACATTCAAGGGATTGCAAGCAGCGGGAAATGACGAAATAGAAGCGGGAAAGGATCTCACCGGACTGTTGGAAAAGGGGGTATTGGCTAGGGGATCAGGTGGTCAAGTTGACGGATGTGTAGAGGCGGGGGAGAATGTGACGTGGTTTTGGATTCGAGGGTGTTGTGGTGTTCTCAAGATGGACGGGGAGAGGAGAGGAGGGAGAGGTGGTTGTTGAGGCGGAATTGCAGAAGTCGATCGAAAGGAAAGGGCAAGGGAAGGGCCGCCAACTCCAGCTAGCGAGAATTTGGTGTGAAAGAAGCGGCGTCCCAGTGGCTGCGCTCGCTGCTGCCGATTATTAACATTAACACCACAACAACAATAATAACATGCAATATTACGGTAATTTGGCAACGAGACGGCGGCAAGGCCAGGTAAGGTCAGTGTTGATTAAGAAGAAGTCTGTTCCTTGCTTTGGGTTGTTTGTTTGTTTGTTGTGATAGTACACGTATTATTATTTTTATATTCCAGCAAGGGTGGCGTTGCTTGTTTGTTTGTATCAACGCGGCCTGGTTAGGTACAGTACTTGGAGAGCAAAGGCTAGCAGAGAGGCCAAGGATATCTTGGAAAGTTGAGTGGTTCTATAAGGAAGCAAGCTATTTGTTTTATCCAGTACCCTTTGTATACTCTTATACTCTCTTATCTCTCATAGCCCTATGTCTTTCTTCCCCCCTCCCCAAGCTGATGCCCTCCAGATTCTACGGGAATCGCATAATCATAACAGCATCTGAGCGCTACGAGTATGGTGTCCAACCCAAGCCTCGATT
Organism: Lachnellula arida; assembly: GCA_007821475.1. Taxonomy (NCBI): domain Eukaryota; kingdom Fungi; phylum Ascomycota; class Leotiomycetes; order Helotiales; family Lachnaceae; genus Lachnellula; species Lachnellula arida. The sequence goes on along the minus strand of QGMF01000019.1, from coordinate 98,491 downwards.
GCTTCCGTACCGTGTCTAGTGCCAGCTTAATCTCCCAAAGTGGCCACGCAGTCAGTTTTTATGAAACGTCTTTGGTGATTTAAAGCTAGGTTTTGGTGGGTAGGCATTGTGGCTATGCTACTGTACCTTATGCTCCCAACCAACCTCTCGTCAAAGCGATATCGTGAGTTTCGAATAAGCCTAGGTTATGCAGAGCCTCTTGGAGATTGTAGCAAATGCATGGTAACTAGGAACCAATGGTACCGATGAATGATGAGAGATTCGTCTTGGCTTACTCTGAGTGACGGAACACGAGGGGGGCGGTTGGTGAAGGTCACATGTTTGGAGGGGTTCAAAGAGGGGCTCGGAAATCATCAACACAAGCAATTCACAACCATTTGGAGAGGAAAGTCTAGAAATCAGCTATTCAAATGAATAGAGCAAATACAATATCTACAGCATCTCTCTCCAATACTCAACATAGACTATGCAATGCAAATCACCAAATCGGCGTATGATAGAGATCACCTGATATCCATCCTACGGTGGCCTGATCATCCGAAGCCAACCTGGGCCAAGCTTTCCAGCTTTCTGCCAACCAATCACGTCTCCGCATGGAAGCTTGCCGGTCTCCATCCGCAGAAACATCACCTTGGTGTTACCAACCACAACCCTCCATCACCAGCAAATCCAATCCAATCCAATCCCAAGCCCCTCAATACAAGACAGTACAAAAAACGTCACATCTCCTCACCCACCAATTCCTCCTCCAAACCCAACGCAATGTACCGCCAAACCCTCACAAGGGCAGTTCGTCCCGCAGTCCGAAGCTTCACAACTACATCTCGAGCCATGGCCGGCGGCGACACTGGAGCTCCCAGATCCACGGCACAAGGGTACATTCCCTTTCCTTTTCCTCCTTCACCCTCTCTCCTTCTCTCTCCCCAATCCCTTAACCCCCGTCAATCGAAAAAAGCCAGCCAGCCAGCCAGCAAGCAAGCTAACGGGATACAAAACAGTGACGCCTTCACCAAACGCGAAAAGGCAAACGAGGACTACGCCATCCGCATCCGCGAGAAGGAGAAGCTCCTCGAGCTCCGCAAGAAGATCGCAGAGCAGCACGACCACCTGAAGAAGCTCGAAGAACACATGTAAGCCTGCTCCTTCCTTCCACCTCCCATCCCCATCCCCCATCTCCCATCTTCCTCAGCTATCTATCATACGACATCTACACATCTACACATCTACTTTATCCCCACCTACCTCATCCCCCCGAGAACAAGAGCAGAAAATAGAACATGCAAAAGCTAACGATAATCCCCACCCTACAGCGACGAGATCTCAAAGTCCTCGGGCGGCGAGCAAAAGTAAGTATCCATATCCCATTTCGGGTATCCCGGGGTAGTGTGGAGGGGGGCAAACAAGGGGAGGGGCCGTTTCATTTGTGGTCTCGACTTCTACTTTCTGTCATCTGCTTCGTGCAATGCTGAACAGTGTGTCGCTGTGCCTATAGCTGAATTTGGTATGCCGATTTGATTATGAAGGTGAAAGGGGAGGTGCAGGGATATGATAGATGCGAATGCGAGCGTTGAATTGAGTTGAGTTGTATACAAGGAATGAACACATGGAGTTAAACTCCGCATTTGCGTATATTATAAGGTCTTCAGATGCAGTTGTACGAGACTACTTTGCTTCCTTCATCTCTCTGTTCGTTTTGTTTTGGTTATTCTACAAGTACAAATGTGATATCATCCATCCTTATGCATTTTATTTCGCATTTCAGATATCACTCGCCCTTTTCAAAGGCCATATGCTCCATTCCACCATTGCTGAACGCCAACCCTCAAATACCATCATTCATGCATACCACAACTCGCTCATCTCCTTGCGTACGATCGATAGAAAGACTCCGCAGCATCATTCTCTAGCCCACCATATCCATTTGACCCAATACTCTGGCCAAGCTTCTGAGCCTCTGCGACCTTTGCTTGGAGTAGCGTAGCATTCTGATCGATCCATTGCAATTGCGTGAGGTGGTCGTTCAGGACTCTTACAATATGTGACAACTATTTCCAATTAGCAGTTATCCACTTGATCTCAAAGCAGGGGCAGCATACCGGATCATCAGCCTTATTGCTCTTGCTCAAGGATGACGAAGCTGCATTAATAGCATCAATCATACTTGAAAGATTCTTGCCCATATCCTCCAAACGATCCGTCAACTTCTCCGCAAGCTTGTAAGTGCGTTCCCGCTCTTGATCGGGTCCTTGAAGAGCATCGCCTGGGCCTACTTGTCTCGCGAACATCTCATCAACCTCTGACTCATATTTGTCCAGCCATGAAGCTAGCTCATCTTGCTGGCTCTCTACGTTAGAAAGTTGGCGTTCAACCTCTGAAGTCTCTCGCTCGGCCTCAAATGTCTTTTGGTATAATTTCTGAATCTTATCTCCGTTGTCTACAAGTAATCTATCCCAAGCGGCAACTTTGGCTGCTTGGTCTTGGAAATCTTTTTGATACTTTGATAAGTCAGAGGCCCACCGCGTAATGATCTCGTCCATAGTCTTGTTCTTGAGACGAGACAACTGAGAAGTAGGACCAGCCGTAGAAGCACCGAGAGCAGGTCCTCCACCAGGTTGTTGCGGTCCACTCGTGCTTGCTCCCGCACCTGGGGGGTTCATTAGGCCACCGGATCCTCCAGCTCCCAAGCCGCCTGTAGCAGGAGCTGACGTAGATGCTGCGGCCGATCCAAATAAGCCGCCTGTAGCAGGAGCTGTCGTAGATGCTGCGGACGTTGTTTTTGGTAGCCCTGATCCAAATAAACCGCCTGTAGCAGGAGCTGTCGTAGATGCTGTGGATGTCGACGCTGGTTGGCTCGCGCCGAACAGGCCTCCTGTTGGAGCTGGTGCTGTAGTCGTTGGGGCGGATGAAGTAGAACTGGTGCTTGCGGGGGGGTTTCCTAAACTACCAAAGAGATTGCTACTCGGCGCTGGTGCAGTGGCAGGGGCAGCTGTTGAGGTGCTCGGGGCAGTACTTTTGGCCCCACCAAGACCGAACAGTCCCCCAGTAGCAGGAGTAGGAGTAGGAGTAGGATTCCCAAACAGACTTGAGGAAGTCGTACCTGGGGCTGTTGTAGAGGATTGCGTGTTTGGGGTGCTCGCTGAAGGAGTGCTGGCCCCGCCGAACATAAATGATGGGTTTGGGGTTGCAGCTGTAGTTGTGGAGGGATTTGGCTGGCCAGAACTTGCTGGATTATTGGAGGTTGGGTTATTGAGGCCAGCAAACATACCACCGCCACTAGTCTTGGGCGCTCCTCCGTTGGAGCCAAATAGTCCTGGACTTAGGGATGGAAGGTTCTGGGCAGGCTTTGAGCCTCCTCCAAATAATGTAGATGAAGACTGCCCGACAGCACCCCCAAACAGGTTGGATGAAGGAACTTGACTATTTGACGGAGGGGGACCGGCTGGAGTTGTAGAGTTCATAAAGCCACCGAATGGCTTGGAAGCTGCTGGGGTGGTTGAACCTGCTGGAGCAGATGTTGTGGCTCCACCAAATAGGTTCGAAGTGTTCCCAGGAGTAGAACTATTCTGACCAAAGATATTACTGGTCAAGGAACTTGAGCCGCCTGCTGGCTGCTGGAAGAGGCCTCCGCTTGCTCCACTGCTCGCAGGTGGTTTGGAGAAGGAATTACCGCCAGCTGGAGGGTTGCCTACGCTACCTCCGAAGATGGAAGGCGTTGACGATCCAGAGCCTGCGTTTGATCCTGCGTTTGCCCCCCCTCCGAACACAGATGGTGCTCCCGTCGTGGCTGTATTTCCAAACATCGGAGGCTTCGATGTTTGCAATCCGCCGAAGAGTCCAGTCGATCCAGTTGTACCAGGATTGGATGCTCCCGTATTAGGGGTGGAAGAGCCATTGCCACTGGCACCACCGAACGTGAATCCCGACATGTTTGCGGTTGCTGGAGGAAGATTGTTGACGGAGTGTTCTTCTAAAGAGAAGGTTAGAGCTTATCCTAAAAAGGGCGAGGAAGGTACATACGATATGATACAGCAACTCAAAAGGTTAAATTAGGGATCAGCTTCTGCGATCTCAACCTTAAGATTCGAAGACGTCGTTGGGGCGCATGCGTATGAATTGCAATCTTTTTGTTCGGGGGTAGCTTTGTAGCTTTAGGCGCGGGCGCGGTGCGTCTGCTACAGAAAAAGCGGCGTTCACGTGGCAGCTGCCACTTGGGTTAGAAAGTCGGTGCCGCTTTTTCAATCCCCGCCTTGGCAACCGTTATCAAAGACCCCGGTCTGGACTCCTCTCATCAAACAAAACAACACAACACCTCCTCAAATACTACTTATATTATTACCAGACAACTCGCCCGCCCAGATATCACACCTCGCTCTTCAGTCCAGTCATCATTTACGGTCAATGACTATGGCAGAAAACGAGCATGCGAATTTGGAACCGCCGCCAAGGAAGAGTATGGAGGATCCAGGTGCACACGATCTTGGTAAGGATTCACGTTTCCATTGCAGGCCTGTTGAAACCCTTGTGCTGACTACACGACTTCAGAATCATCCGACGACGACCATTTTTCAGATGCCCAGTCTGATCTCAAGCACACGCCTGGCACCCTTTCCCCCGTGCCATCGACTAGAGTCGAGAAAGTCGATGGCGAGCCTAGTCATGGAGAAGTTCCAGGCACAGACGCTTATGACAAGAGGGTGCAAGATGCCGCGCCTGATGAGATAGAAGTCATTCCCGACGGAATTGAGTCCAGGTCGAGATCTGCTACGACTACTCGGCCTTCTACACCCGGACAGCCCATTCCAATTACAGTTGTTGAGAAAGTCAACCCAGAAACTCCCAGCCATGGCGAGGTGCCAGGGACACCAGCACACGATAAACGAACAGCAGATGCAGTGCCAGATGTGGTAGTGAGAACTGGGTCGCATAGTCGCTCATCAAGTGATCGGTCGAGGGCAAGCAGCATTCCAGGGGATCAGCCGATCCCTGTTACAAAGGTCGAGAAGGTAGATTCTACACCCAGCCATGGAGAAGTGCCAGGGACCAAAGCGTTTGATTTGAGAAAGGGTGATGCTGAGCCAGATATTGTGGAGGAAGTAGGAGATGCACCAGGTAAGAATAACTCCTCGCGTTGCATTTCAGAGCCATTGACCAGATCAGGGTTGCCAACGTTGCCTAGTGCTAGGTCCCAACCCATAAGCCACACGCGACGGAAGTCATCTATAGCATTGAAGAAAGCTCCAGCTAGCGATGATTACAATGAGGAGGAAGATGGTTCAGACGGAGGATTTGGTGATGATTTTGATGATTTCGAGGAAGGGGAGGAAGATGCTGAGTTTGGGGACTTTGATGAAGGATTTCAAGAACCCGGAGCTGCTCCCCCTCCGCAACAGTCTTTTCCATCCGCGCCATCATTTGTAAGTAGCAATTTATACAATTCCAGCCCTACCTATCTCATCGCAAAGTGATCGTTCTAACAACCTCCCAGCCAGTCCTCGACTTTAACTCCCTCTCCTCTCCTTCGGAAGTCCACACAGCAACAGAACCCTACCTAAACGCCCTCTTTCCCCCCGATACAATAGACACCTCCATCCTCCCACCCCTCACAGCCGAAAACCCCATCTTCCTCACCCCCCGCTCCGCGTCCCTCTGGTCACAACTCGTCGCTCCTCCCCCACTCCAACCACCAAACTGGATCCGCTCACGGATCCGCCGTCTCTTCCTCGTCTCCCTCGGCGTACCAGTAGATCTCGACGAGATCCTCCCCGCCTCCAAACAAAAGAAACTCATCCTCCCCTCCATAAACCTCCAACCCCGCACTTCCAGCGACTCCCGCTCCGTCTCACGCCTAAAACAAGAAAACTCCTCCTCCACATCCCTCGATTCCCAAGGCCAAACCAAACGCTCCGATTCGCGGCGTCGGAAAGGACCGCCTCCCGCCCCGTCCCTAGACTTAGTGTCCTCGCGCCAACTATGCGCCATTACAGACGAAGCGCTGAACGGGCTGACGATGGAGGAGCTGAAGGAGCACGTCGGGAGACTAGAGGCCATGCAGGGCACAGCAAACGAGGTGCTCGAGTATTGGACCAAGAGGACTGATGAGAAGCTGGGGGACCGGGAGGCCTTTGAGGGCGTGATTGAGAATCTGGTCAAGCATGCTAGGAAGACTAGGAAGTAAGTTACGAACGAACGAACTTTAATTAATGAATTGAGATTTTGGATGACCTTGGGGTCACAGTTGCTTAAATATGATCTATCTCTCGTTGGTGCTTGTGAAGCTTGTGTGAAAGATGAGGTAGTGTAGTGAATGTTAATTATGAGAGTTGAAGAAAGGCCGAAGCTTTTGCGGTTATGAATGAGACTCAAGCGCGTCTGCTCTGCTACTGTAGTACAGGAGGAAATACTGTAGCATCTAGCATCCCAGACCAGACACGAGGACATCTCGAAGAATACGGCACTTCATGTAACTAAAAGCAAGCAGATAGATATTCCCCAAACTCCGCCAAGCACAAATCATCAATCAAATTCAACATCCAACCCCCCACCTCCCCCTTCTCTTCAAAACACAAAACCGTCCGCCCGTCCATTCGATCATTCTCCCATCTATTCAAGTCTCAAGTCTCAAATCCGAAATCAAGTACAGCGAATAAAGCATATACATCTCCATCTCCATCTCCATCTCAATGATATTTTCAACCCAAGAAAATTTATTCATAGTCAAGATATTTTGTTATTTGTATTTGATTGCAAAGGAGCGTTAAATGCTTCGAGTAGATAGATCTCAGCCAAAGTCTCCCTCCCTTTAAACTATATACACAACTTTTGAACACCCGATGCATCATGCCTGGTATATCCCCCCGAGCTACGTCGCTCATAGATTTGCTTTCGTAGATTCGTTTCCCTTTGCCTCAAGCACCAGACCGAGATTCCGTAATGGTAAAAGCAATCCCAACCCAGAAGCGCTCCAAAGGTATTTAAGCATACACGAGGGATCAAGCTACATGAGTTAAGCAAGTACAGCATAGCACGAACGAATGCAAGCAAGGTATAATCAGCGAAAAATCCATTGATGACTAGTAGCTAAGCTCGCATAATCGAGCAAGTCTTCCTTTTCAAAACAACGCACTAGGAAAGGGAAAAAAAGGGAAGATACATGAGTTGCAAAAACCTCGCACAGGTGCAGTCTTTGCTGTGTTCCATTTCTGGTCCGACCATGATGTGACGTGTGTATTGCAAAGAGTCTAAACTTTTGGTGTTGTGAAGCTTTTGGGGGAAGGATGAAAAAACAACGTTGGCGAATTGTTAAAAGGAAAGGCAGTTGCATGCTCGAAGGCAACGAGCTCTATAAACCATGCATGTGGCAGAAGCTCACAAAGCAGCCCCCCTCAGATCAGGGAAGGGAAGAATGCAAAGCTATATAACAGGTGGCTTAGAGCGTACAGGTGACGTGTTGTAAGGTAAAACGAAATAAAGCAGCGCGTGATAGATCCTCGTGGACGCATGAAAAGGAGACATCTAATGCACTTTTGTACATGGGCATCGTGGAAAATGCAAAATCCCCACCCATCCGATCGATACTTTTGCAGTAACGCTAAGAGGAGAAATAGCTATCCAGGCATTGGACGCGAAGAAGTAGAGCCGTATAAAAGGGCAAATTCAAGTGCAGAGAACGCCATGATCGCTAGAACAAACTCCAGACGCGAGACATGTATGAATATGTTTTACTGTGAAACGTGTCAAGGTCTGAATCATAATATGATAGGTTAGAAGTTACATACCTGCAATGGTTGGAAATTCCCATACGCGTGCTGAGGAGGCATGCCCATGGACTGGTACTGAGGTGGTGGAGGAGCAGGACGATACGGGGTGCCAGCTGGCCCTGAATTGTTCTGGGAGCGACCCCAGGAAAGACGGACACGAGAATTCCCAATTGGATAGCCTTGCATCTGGTTGATGGCCATTTCCGCAGCATGGCGTTGAACGAACTGCACAAATCCACACCCTTTTCCAGGTGGGATCTTGACGTACGTAATTTCCCCGAAGCCTTGGAAGAACGAGCGGAGCTCATCTTCGGTAACGTATCCTGATAGTCCTCCGACAAAGACTGTGGTATTGTTGGGGTCTGTGAACTGATTCATTGGCTGTGGGGCGCCATAGTAACCCAGTGGAGGAGGGGCACCCATAGAGTACATGCCAGGGGCACCGCCCATAGCACCACCAGCACCGCCTGCTCCTCCACCCATACCGCCTTGCATTGGCATTCCAGCTGGACCAGCACCGCCAGACTTGTTCTTGGGGGTGGCTGTGGAAATCCTCATAGGTCGGTTGCCGCAGTAAACACCTTGCATCTCGGTAAGAGCTCTTTGTTGATCTTGCTCGTCAGCAAATCGAACGAATCCATAACCACGGGACATGCCCGAGATGGGGTCGGTCATAATTTTCGCGGACTTGCAAGAAGGGAACCTGGCTTGGAAAAGGGAGACCAAGACATATTCGTTGACTTCAGGGCCAAGATCGCCAACGAAAATCGAGTATTCTGGGCCGCGGTCATCACTATAAAACAGTCAGCATACGTTACACAGATGCGATAGCATGTCAAAGAGCTGTGGAATATGAACCGGGATTCTGACCGTCTGTCCGCGAGTCCACCGCCGGAGGCCCAGTTGAGCTTGAAGGGACGGGAAGTGTTGGGAATCATGGACCCATTGAGGGAGAGTGCCTTTGCTGCGGCAGCTGGAGAGGCGAAATCGATGAAACAATAACCGGCGTTGCTATCAGATGTCAGTCGTGGCACAAGAGATCTCATTTCCATAGACCCTTACCCAGAGAACTTATCTCGGATCATCTTGACGTTTACTGATTCGCCCATACCAAACCAGACAGAGCGGATGAAATTCTCATCAATCCAAGGCTCAAGCTCGCCCATCCTGTATAATCATAGTCAGCAGCTGTGATGCAGTGATGGACATATTGAGCTAGATAGGAAGGGGGCGATGGGCGGAGGCCGTGTCTGCCCGCGTCACAATCGAGAGGCTTAAACCCCCGAAAACACGCGAGGTGAATATACAAAGAATGGAAGATGGTAGCGCGAAAAGGCTCATGGACGCGTGTAATGACAGGGAAGGGGTTGCACAGTCGGGGAGAAAGCGTACCAGAGGGTTGTCTTCGCATCACCAGAAGCGCTTCCGCCAGTACCATCTACGCCGCCTTGTTGTGCGAAAGGAGCTGGAGAGCTGCCGTCTTGCCCAGGCTGTTGCTGAAGGGGCTGCTGCGTTTGTTGGGGGAGGCCTTGAGGAGGCGGTGGACCCTGTTGCTGCATAGCCTGGCCGTTGTTTTCCTGGGGAAACTGGCCCTGCTGGCTTGGGTCGTACTGGAAAGCCATTCTGCTTAAAGACTCAAAGAAGAGAAGGATAAAAAGGTACGAAGGTTACAATCGTTTTTTTGATTGTGAATGTGTCAGACGTTGTGGGTGAAAGAAGGTTGTGGAGGTGGGCGGTTGGAGAACGCGGATCGAAAGCGAGGTCAAGGTTATGGGCGGGATCTACTCATTCAATTAGTCAGTTTCGAGTCATCAGTTGCGAGTTTGAAAGTAAAGTCAGTGTCGGCAGGCCCCCAAATGGTTGATGTTGTCCAAAAGCGGAAGGAGGGACCCTCGAGTACACTCGAGAACCGGAATGCGTAGGGAAACAGGTGAGAGGGGGGCTGTTTAGGGATACAGATGCATCCATGCGTCGCTGTGAGCGCCGTTCTTTACTCCACGGGGTAGTAGAGCTAAAGACTATTCTGTACAATAAAAGCTCTTGTTCTTGCTGCAAAGTGTGTGTTCCTCTGCTGCTCGGATAGACTTGATGCATTAGATAGTGGTGAATTGCTTAATGGAATGAAAAACAGTACCGCAAACACGCTTATTGATAAAATATCTTCCTAAGAGCAAAAGTACGCGAAATTCAACGTGCGAAATTTTCAAAGCACGTCTGGATGCCTCTGAGCCTCTCCCGCTATTTGGCCACGCGCAACGACTATCAAAACACAACGCAAGGGGGGAATCAACCAATTCGGAGAAAATGCAACAACCAAAGACAGATACTAGCCAATACGACCAACGCTGTAATATAGTCCTGAAAATACTTATGATCGACCAAGTTGCCGCCACCAGGGCTATAAGTGTTGTGCAGGGGTGTCTGAAACGCAAAGGAATGATACAACGCGCCACCAGGCAAGGTAGATAGAAGCAGAACCCCGCAGCTCTACAAGTAAAGTACCCCGCACTAATTCATTACGCAGTATTTCTCAAAGCTCGAAATCAGTACAGGCCATCGCATCTTTGCCCCTGGACGAACACAGAAGAAGGAGCGAGCGCCTGCGGATGAACAAACAAGCGCTGCAGGTTGAGACTTTGCATGCTTGAGAAGATTCACAGGCCAGACGGAGTGCCCCATCTTCCAAAGGAAGTTCGTCTGAATGGACCTCTGGCACCCATCGATAGGGATACAGGCAGACAAGAGTGGTATGCTTTATTACAACCTCCAGGAGTCTGCAATCTGCGCTTCAGAGCCATGCAGCGCGCAAAATCGAAAACCGAATGAAGTGAATGCAAAGGCCAGTGTGGTTTACTTCTTGCACAGATCAAGCGTCAATAGAAGAGGAATTGGGTGTTTCGAGGCACTGTGGCAGTAAACGCACTTGCAGCGCACTGGCCAGAGCAACAACAGAACCCATGAACAGTAGTACTGTGCTACCTCGATTGTTAACCCATGCCACTGAGCGGTGAAAGCTTCTCAGGCTCTTGCCACGGCCTTTTGAGGAAATATCTCTCTCCGCAAGCACTGCTTTGGGAAATAGCAGGGGGTCTCTTCGATGCTAAAATAGCTGGGCGCGTTCACACACTGGTCCTGTTGCGCATATTCTCAAACAATGTCGCACTGCGACTTCGAATTGAAAGAAAATCCGATTTTCCGAATATCGATGACGTTTTCCGGTCCGAGTATCGAGTATGCCGCACAGATGTGTATTTCTCCAGTTCCGGGTCTTTCCGAGTCGCGCTCGAGGGGGTCTGCCAGCCCAGTTTGAGGGGAGAGAAGGGGGATCTAGCTTACCTCACAGATTCCAATAGCAGCTTGAAGAAGATATTCAGATCAGCCTTGGTAGAGGTCGTTATGTTCGGCGGAAAGAAGTTGAAAAGCAAGCCTGCACAGCAAATCCGATTCGACTATTATATGAAAACGCTTGCGCCGCGGAAATCGGAAGAGTGACGGCGTGAAAGATGGTGATTTTCGCTGAATGGATCGCTAGGGATGAGACCGAATCTGCCAGAAGCCAAATGTCAGTCAATTGTCTTTCGGATGAAAAGAATCCGCAGCGCCGGCGTAGATGAAGTATAGATAGACCACTGAGCTCTGTATGAATGCTTTGCGCCGAGCTCATAGCAAACGCGCATCAAGCCGTCATGCACCTGGGGATCGCGACCCGGATCAAATGGGATGCGCCAGAGGCAACAATACACATGTCCTGGGCATGCAAGCTTCCAGGTAGGTACGACGGTCGATGGCGGAGCCAGCAAGGCGCGACAGCAGGCGTGCAAGAGGTGGGTATAGCAGTTGAGGGGTTGCGCGGTGGTTGAAGCTCCATCGCGGGTGGTCCAGTTAGGCGCAGGATCTTGCAAAGATCTACTTACTTACAGGTTGACCAGATTAACCGCTGCTGAAAAAACCTTGATTCCGATGGGAAAGCAGAGAATTGGAAAACACCAGCGATACGAAAGGACACGAAGGACCGAGTTATCGACAGGAAACAATTGACGCGAACGGACGGACCGGAAGAGGGGATTCGATAGGTGCGAGGAGGATGATGATGGTGGGATGGGGAAGATGGAAAGAGGAAAGGGAGGGGAGGTGGTTGCTTAGGTTAGGTCGAGAGGTAGGGCAAGCAAGCAAGCGCAAGTGCAAGGCGAGAACGAGTAAGGCAGGGCAGGCAGGGCAGGCAGGAAGCAAGCTCAGTGGTGGGCCAGCAGAAAGGCAGAGAAGCTAATAATAAAGGAGGGGACGTGAGAAGTTTAGGTAAGGAATGAGCTACCGGAGACTGTTACTTTTAGGTCGACGGACGGCCTTGTCTTTTAGTGGGAAGGGGAGGGGGGAAGGGAAGGCACTGGACTGACTGACTACCTACTGAACACCCGTACCGGTACTGAATAATAATGAGAATTAGTGGTAGACCTCAAGCCGGTGTACCAAGCACTGTTGAAGCACAGCGACATGTAAGTGCAGGCTGCAAATTCGCGGGTTGGGTTACTTGACTTGCAGGTACCATGTCGTAATTATGATCATTTCCATGTGCATTACAGTGCAGTGCAGTATTGGATGAGGCTAAAGACAGGCTCATTATTGGATCGTTACGGAGGTATAGAAAAGTGCTGGGGCTTGCTCGTACTGTAAGCTTTGGGGTTGGGTTCCCTACCTAGGTAGGCATAGGTGCGCGGAATATGATGAATTAGGCGTCGTGGCCACTTCTATTCGCTGAGCCTGCGCCTGCGCCTGCGTCTGATTTGTTTTCATATTTCCATGTTCCATGTTCCGTGTTCCATTTTGCATAATACATTACTGTACAGTAATATTCATAATATCCAGGCGTGATCCAGCTCTGCTTCCAAACTTCTAGTGGACTTTTCAACATTACCTTAGTGTGCGTTTTTAAAAGACACCTTTTGGTCAGCAGCTACAGTACAACGGAAGCTGGGCTGGGGCTGGGTCCACCAAGGTCCGTCCGGCTACGGTTCCCTCGGATCTGGCACAGTTTCCGTACGTAGAGCAGAGGACAGAACAGGACAGGAACCAACTTGCAAGGCTGGAGGCTGCAGGGCAAGCTTGATTTTTTAGCAGCAGAAACGGGCATACGGAAAGAAAGCGTCTTATGGAATGAGGAAGGAGGGGCAGGGCAAGACTGTACTGTACCATACGGTACCGACCGTATTGTAACAATTCGGGCAGGAGAGAGGGGCTGAGCAGATAGATATCTGAGATGCTACTGCCAGGGACGGAAAGGGACGAGAAGTGAATGAAGTGAAGAAAAGAGAGATAGGTAAGGTATCTATACTCCGTAATCCATGTTATCCTCCGCTTCATTACAGTATGATTAGCTTCCAATTATATGCCCTGGCCTGGCTCCAAATTCAATGTTTGCACGATGACGCCATGTGGATAACCGTAGTCCCCGATTCTCCCGGTCCTCACTCCAATAAGAGTCTGAGAGTATCGTATCGTATCCCTACTTAAGCGAGCCAGAAGAGAACCTTGGAGATGACTCATGAGGAGAACAAAAAAAAGAAAAGAGGAACCTTGACTGGTTATCAAGTGTGTGGAAAGCCTCTTTTCTTCTTTCAAGCTGTCCGCAAGCCTCTTTTATCGTATTGCGTTAGAATGGATCATGTCTTTTGATATATTGGATATTGAGTTTCAAAACAACCAGCGAACTCACACCTTGCTCGACCACCCAAAGGCTCGAGACTCACCTGTGCACACCGAGTATGAGATTCTATCTTCATGCCGTACCGTCTGTCGAAAAGTATATTTCAAGGATTGTTATCTCAAAACCCACATCAACAAGTCAAGACTTCCTTGTTCTCCAAACCTTATTCGACAAGCGCAAAGCCACTATAAAAAGCCATGTTTATGCCCAAGAAGGGAAAAGACTATTTATTACAAAGCTAGAAACCTAGAACCTAATATCAGCCATTATAATATTGGTAACGCTCCAAAACAACAAGAGGGCGGCCCCCCAGAGAGAGTGAGAATCACCATTTGCAGTCATCATGAGGAAGTACCCAAGTACCCAAGTACCTACCTTCCTACATACTGTACAGATCTCTCCCCTCGGCCGTATTCCTCTACTCCGTATCTTGGATTGACGGATGCATGCCGCCACATCTCCTGCACGTAATAAACCAACCCTCTCATTGGCACCCGAGCCCAACAAATCCCCGAACTGCACTCGCATATCGAATCTCGCGTTGCACCCCTGAACTGCTGAACAAACCATACCGTACACACCAATCTAAGTACCTAGGTACCTACATGTACATGTAGAAGTATATCTCAAACACCTGTGGCTTTTTCAACATACAGAATCTAGACATGATATCAGATCAGAAACATCTCCCTCAGCTGCATACATACCTTACGTTCTACGCCCGTTCCCAAGCGGTGAAGGCTTCAAGCGAACTGGGCACTCGCACTCGCACTCGCATCTGACAGCTCACCAACCCCAAACCACACAAACCCCTTGTACTTGTCTTTCCCCAGAACCGGCAGACACCGAAAACCCACCATGTATCTATCCGTCCATCTCCTACTGCCCTATCATCTGATCTCACCCAGATATGATACATCGCAAATCCCACTGTACTGTAGAGTAAAGGCAATCTGATATTACACAAGCCAATGACGACCCTTGATGATCTGCCTGAGCCACGAGGGAGGGACTTGAAATCCCAATAAGGAGGGTCATGTGATTGTTTACATAGTTATGTCTCTTGCAGCTAGCTAGCTCATTGCTTTACTCCCAATTGTATTGCCTTTTCTTATACTATCCTTAGTAACTAAACTAGTACCACAAGTTACTTGCCTTCTCCTCAACACATCTCATTCACTAATCCTAATCCTCACATCACAATCCACAAACTTCCCAGCTTTGCCGTACCAGTTCTCCATACCCAAATAGCAGCATCCATCCACCACTTCCCTATCCCTGTTTCCTCCTCCCCAGCATTCCATCGTCTTTTGTCGCCCAACCTTTCCTTTCGTTCATTTACTCGTCTTCTTCCTCTTCCTATCCCCTCCTCATCCCATCCTCTTCCTCTTCCTCTGCCTCGTGACAGCACCCCCTCAGTAATCCATTCCACCTTTGCAAATCAGCTCAACTCATTAACGCCATACACTCAGTCTACCTATATCCTGCCACCGTTTCCTTTCCTTTCCTTTCCTTTTCATCTACCCAACTCACCTACCTACCTACCTGCCTTCCTACCTTCCAACAATCCCAAAGCCCACACCACACCACACCACACATTTCCCCTTTCCATCACTCACTTACTTCACACCGCTCCCTCGCCCAACCCCCCCTCTTACACCATATCGCCAG
This sequence comes from Lachnellula arida, assembly GCA_007821475.1. Classification (NCBI taxonomy): domain Eukaryota; kingdom Fungi; phylum Ascomycota; class Leotiomycetes; order Helotiales; family Lachnaceae; genus Lachnellula; species Lachnellula arida. The sequence goes on along the minus strand of QGMF01000019.1, from coordinate 83,362 downwards.
CAAAAGTTCCAGCAAATGGGAATAGTATACCTACATACCTACCTACCTACCTACCTACCTACCTACCTACCTACCTATTAAAAACCTCAGCAAAAACCTCAAACCAAAAAACATACAGTAGAACCCCTCCCTACTATACCAAAAACATAAAATCGGCTTTTATTTCGCTTTTCCAATCAGTCGCGCTTACAATAACCATAAACACTGCACCGCATCTACATTTCACCACCTATAAGACCCCCCCTCCCCAAATAAACCTTACCGTCAACGCATTCCCCCCCTCTTCTCTCACACAAAGTAAAGAAAAACAACAGCCCAGCTTTCCATTGAAAATATATATCCCAAGCCAGGTGAGCCAGCCAGCCAGCTGGCAATCAAAAAATCGAAAAATTCACAAAAAGTGCTATGTATGCTATTCCTATCCCATCACACTCACCACAAGACAACCAATCCAAACCACGTCCACCAACACCACCACAAACACCTCACCCCACCTCATTTAATAATAAAAGCCAAACCAAACCAAGCCAAGCCAACAAACACTATAACATTACATCCATCTTCCCATCAGGGCCATCACACCCTCGCTTTTCTTTCCACAGCCTCCACAGCCTCCACAGCTTAAGAACAAACAAACAACTCAATAAATAAATCTATACTATACTATACTTAAAAAGAACGGTATGAATAAAAAGGTAGAATGGCGAGCGGGAATGGGAACGAGAAATGGAAACGAGCAGTAAAACAAAGCAGAGAACTACCGTACAGCATAGGAGTACCGCGCGAGAAAGAAAGAATTTTTTTTTTTGGAATAAGGCATTGTGTTGCTGCATACATATACCTTCCTCACCCTCTCTCCCTCTCTCCTATATCCCCAACATGCAGTTACTATTATAACAAAAGTGTCGCATGCATGCATCATAGAGACCAAATCTCAATCTCAATCTCAATCTCAATCTCAATCTCATACTCACACACATACTCACCCACCCACAATTTAATCCACAAACCCTTTCTTATACACAGCAAGCACACAAGAATCAAAAAAATTGCACTAAAACAAGTTCAATCATGATCCATCCATCCATACATTGATTGATACACCACCTCACCTCCTACCTATAAAAGAAGACCCAACCCAAGCTAATCGGATCCGGATCCGGATCCACAAAAACTATATATATGTATGCAATGAACCCCCAAAGTAGAGTAAATTCCACCTGGGCCAGAAAAATAAAATAAAACAGGCGCGCACACACACACACACACACACACACACACAAACAAAGATTTGACTTGGTAGTTTCTTTCCCTAAAAGGAAACCATCTGAGATATATGCTAGTCCCACCCAACCCAACCCAACCTAAACCCATAGAAAACTCAACAGCCCAGGTACAGGGAAATTTTCAACACAAACAATGCCCAGTAGGCTGGCTCCACACGCCCATCCCGTAAACGCCATGCGCGTAATTTCGATTCGATTCGATTGAACTCGATCTCTGTCGTTCAAAATTGTACAAAGAAAAACAGCAGGGCTGAGCAGCGGGTGGTATCATCAAAATATTATCGAGTCGAGTCGTATCGTAGTATCGCTCAGCTGCTATGAGCGCGAAATAGGAGCTATTTCAACGATATCGTCTTAGTAAGAGTGGTTCATACGCTCCAATTTTATCTATATTTGTATATTTGAGAATGTGTACGGTCGAGATGTTGCATCAGAGTTAGAGTTGCGGACTTACCCTAGCAAGCGGATCATCCTGATCAGCGGTTATGATCGCGGGGGACTCTAGTGATCCGTGGGATATTGGGCCGGTCGTTGAGTAGGGGCGCGGCTCGAGTGGGGGGCGCAGGTGCGAGTTCGAGGGACTTTTCACGGAGGGGGAGGTGCCGTTTGTGTTTAGAGCTTGTGGGTGCTCTTCGTTGGGTGAGGATCGCACGTCTCTGCCTTTTTCGAGTAATGCGCCGCCCAGCGTCGCGCACTTTAGGATCGTCTGGATGAGGTGATTTTGTTTCAGGGGCTTCGATAGGTACTCGTCCATTTGTGCTTGGATGCACTTCTCTCGATCTCCAAGCATGGCATGAGCCGTGAGGGCGATGATGGGCGTACGTTGTGACCCTAAGCTTCGCTCATATTCTCGGATCTTTGCTGTGGCCTCGAAACCTCCCTAGAGCTCGGTTAGTATTGCAAATTGGGAGACTTCAATTGAACTTACCATGATTGGCATCTGTACATCCATTAGGATAACATCATATCGTTTATCCTTAATCGCATCAAGTGCCTCTTGTCCATTACCGACCACTGTCACAACATGATGATACTTCTCCAAAATCTTCACAGCCAACCGTTGGTTGACGATGTTGTCTTCTGCCAAAAGGATATCAAACGACTTTGTGTTGTCTGCCAAGGATGGTGCGGCTCGATTCTCCAACGCTGGAATCATGCCGTTGCCAAGATCTATGGTCAGGCAAGGCGTTGTCATATAAGAAGTTATTCCTAACTCCAAGGCTGACTTGAGACTGACATGAACAACTGGAGCTAAAAGGACGACTGGAATGTACTTGTACTCATCAATGGCCCGTAATCTTCTCGCTGTCTCAATCGAGTCCACAACGATAACATCGTACCTGGATGCAACCTTGGAGCCACCACCCGATAGATTAACGTGAGTCTCGGAATCCACAACAACTGCGACCAGTCCAATCTGTGACAGCATGTTGATAATCTCCGATCCATGGCCAGTCTTTCCTTTATCGATGAAGAGGACATTGTGGCCTTGGTAAGGCAGGAGTTGCTTTCTGATGAAACTAATATCCGAGGTGGCTAATCGGACGGTGCAGGTGAAGAAGAACGAACTACCCTTGCCGTATTGACTCTTGACCCAGACATCTCCTCTCATCAAGTTGACTAATCTTTTAGAAATCGATAAACCAAGACCCGTACCTCCGAACTTTCTCGTCATTGAGCCATCAGCTTGCTGAAAGGTATCGAAAATGAGGTCAAGCTTGTCGGCTTGAATACCGATTCCAGTATCAGAAACGCAAAACTCAACAGCGTACTCATTCGTAGCGCAATGATCTTGAGAAGCTTTTCGGATCGTCAAGGAAACTTCTCCGTGTTCGGTGAACTTGATGGCGTTTCCAACCAAATTGAGAATGACTTGACGTAGACGGAAGGAATCACCAACAACGTGATCAGGTACCGAGCTATCTACACGGTAAGTAAGATCTAGGAACTTCTCATTTGCCTTCACGGCCAGCGTTTTAAGAGCATTGAAGACAGTTCCACGCAATGTGTAGGGGATCTCTTCCATAATCATCCTGTTAGCCTCAATCTTTGACAAATCCAGAATGTCGTCAATGATAGTCAACAGACTGTTCGCCAGATTGTGAACAATATTCAACATCTCACGTTGATATTGAGTGAGGTCGGTGTCAAGAGTGAGCTGTGTCATGCCGATTATGCTATTGTTTCTCGCATTAGCATAGTACAAAGTCAACTATTTGGAGAGACAAGAACAGCATTTGGTATGAGAAAAGCCTACCCATTCATTGGTGTTCGGATTTCGTGAGACATGTTAGCCAAGAACTCGGACTTGGTTCTATTCGCCAGTTCAGCTGCCTCTCTAGCAGCGGTATTTCGTTGAATCGAATCTCTCAAGTTGAACACCATCTGGTTAATCTTCCGCTTCAACTCGTCCATTTCTCCAGATGCCTCAACCGTAATCAACTTCGTGAAGTCTCCATCGGTTGCTGCATTCGTAATGTCGCCAAATGCACGGACTTGAGCTGTCAAATTCATGGCCATCGTGTTGACATCTGTGGCAAGTTAGTACTTCAACAAATGTTTGGTTTACCAGACACATTTACCAGTAGTAATCTCCTTCCATCTTCCACCGATGCCAGCAACATCAGCTTGACCACCCATCTTGCCATCAACACCCACATCTCTAGCCACTCTCTGCACCTCGTTCGAGAAAATACTCAAACGATCCACCATGTTGTTGATAGTCTCTTTCAAAACGAGTATTTCTCCAGCTGCCTCGACCTCAATCTTCTGGCTCATATCTCCATTTGCAATAGCCTGCGTAACTGTAGATATCCCTCGCACTTGAGATGTCAAATTGCTTGCCATGGTATTGACATTCTCGGTCAAATCTTTCCATTTACCTTCCACATTCTCGACTCGAGCTTGTCCTCCCAAGGTGCCATCTGTTCCGACTTCTCTGGCGACTTTGCTGACCTCGAAAGCGAACGTACCTAGTCTGTCGACCATAGTGTTGATGGTATCTTTCATGAAACCGATTTCACCTTGCATTTCAACTCCAATCTTCTTCGTAAGATCACCCTTAGCCACAGCGGTAGTGACCTTAGCAATCTCTCTCACTTGCGTAGTGAGGTTCATAGCCATGCCGTTGACATTCTCTGTCAAATCTCTCCAGGTACCCTCAACATCATGGACGGTAGCCTGACCACCAAGTCGTCCCTCAGTGCCGACTTCCCTGGCGATCTTGGTAACTTCTCGAGCAAATTGCTGAAGCTGGTCCACCATGGAGTTGATAGTGTCCTTAAGTTGCGCGATCTCGCCCTTACACTGCGCTTGTACCTTCTGTGTCAGATCTCCATTTGCCACCGCTGTTGTGACCATGGCAATATCTCTGACTTGAGTCGTGAGGTTGTTGGCCATAGCATTGACGTTTACAGTTAATGTATTCCACATCCCCTTGACACCTTCTATTTCTGCTTGACCACCCAGTATACCCTCTGTTCCTACATCTCTTGCTACTCTGGTAACTTCAGATGCAAAGGTTCTCAGCTGATCCACCATTGTGTTAATCGTTTGCTGCAATTGTAAAATTTCACCCTGCGCGGGCCTTTCGATCTTCTGTGTCAGATCTCCATGGGCGACTGCGGTTGTGACCGAGGCAATTTCTCTAACTTGGTCGGTGAGGTTTTGTGCCATAACATTAACTGTATAGTATTAGAACTCATGATCTGCAAACCATTCTTGTCCGGAACTGAGGCTCGGGTCCAAAAGGCCTGAGAACCGAGCAGGCCAGGAAATGCATGCAAACTTACCATTGATCATAACCTCTTGCCATATTCCATCAACTCCTTGTATTTGCGCCTGACCACCCAGGATACCCTCGGTTCCGACCTCTCTAGCAACTCGAGAGACCTCGACAGAGAACACTTGAAGCTGGTCCATCATAGTATTGATCACCTATGAGAAGCAGTCAAGTTAGGCTACAATAAAAACTGAAGGACAAAATTGACAGCACTTACCCTCTTGAACACGGTGATTTCAGGGTCCAACTCTATAGCGTGTATCAACACCTTTTTGCTCAAATCACCCTTAGCGACAGCCGTAACAATCTCCCCAATCTCCCTCAAAGCCTTCTGGAAAGCTTCATTTGCCTGCTGATGTTTCCTCAACTCTCTCTCAAGGGTCAAGACCCGTTCTAGCTCCTGTCGATTCTTCTTCTCCTGTTCCAGAATGAAATCAAGCAACTTCTGCTCCAGGCCCTCGTTGGCTACCTTCGCTTGTCGAATCTGTGCCGCTTGATCAAGGACTCGTTCCTCTAATACCTCAGGGCGGTGTATATCTGGTGAGACTCGCTGAACTTTTTGCGGTCGCTCATCGGTAGGTCCATCTCTAGAGTTAAACGAATTGACGAGCTGTTGTCTTGTGGGAGGAGACCTTCTTTGTCCGCCAGTAACGACCTCCGCAAAACCAGATGGTGCGCCTGTCTCGTTCGGTGTGATGGGCAGATTTTGATGGTTGACGACAGTGGCTTTTTGTTCTAGTCGTTGAACTCTGCCCACCAGGCTAGACAGTTCATGCTCCAGTTGTAATTTTCCGGCCGTCGCAGCACCCGGCAAGCTGACGGGTCGACTGATGCGAGTCGATTCGAGGCCCGAGTTCGTCGCAAGACACTTCAGTATCGAGCTCGCGGCCAGAAGAGTATCTTCGTCGAGGGAGGCCATGGCGTACGTTCGTTTAGCCAGGCTGAACGACGGATGGTTGTTTGATTCGGATGTGTATTAGGACGGCATGAAGAATCAAGGGTAGTCTCAACTGGCAGTCGGAGTCGATAAAATGATCGAGGTGAAGTCTTAGGGGTAACGTCCTAAAAAAACTGTATTAGAAAGGCTCTGGTATTCCTATCGCTCGACTGTCATTCCCGTCTGAGAAGTTTCTGAATTATCTAAATGCTGGTTGAATGTCGAAGGAAACAGGACAAAGAAACATACCTCCAATAAAGCCAACAATAGACTCTTCTCAAACGATACTGTGAACGAAAGATGGGAAGATTGTGATGCTTTTCGGCGCCTTCACCGCGTCCGACAGGGGCCAGGGACTAACTAGCCGGACAGGGCGCAAGGTTCGAAGGTTGGTTGGTACCTAGGCCTAGGTAGTAGCGCTGAGGGGCAGTACGAGACCAGTAGGTTGATAAGATACAATACGGAGTAAGTATCCGGCAGAAGAAAACAAGAGAAAGAAGGTCAGAAGGCTCAAGGTCTCTCTCTGCGCTCAAGACTCGGATACAAGATGATAGGTGTATATAGGTAGGTAGGTAGAGTTGTTGGTGCAGTCAGTTCTAAGAAGGTCGAGGTCGTCTGTTTCCGCAGATTGATTTGGGCAGATTGAAGTTCGATTAATGGGATTGGATTGGCTCCCGACCGGGAGTACCTAGGTAGGCGCAGTAGGCCTGAGGCCAGAATAATACCAAATGCGGATGGGCGGGCAACGCCAGGCGGGCGAATGGTGTGGTGTGGCTTGGCTTGGAGCTTACTGGTACGGATCGGATGAAAGAGATTTTGGAGAGAAATTTAGGGTGAGAATAGAAAGAAGAAAGGGGAGGGGATGATAATAGACGAGAACTAGCAGAGGTATGAGACGAGTAAACTCTTTGACTTTTACGGAGTAGTACTGTAATTACTCGAGTAATAATACGGAGTAGACGGATAATCTTCCTTTCTTTCAAGAATTATACTCGGCTCGGTACTTCCAAGCACCTAGTCTGTACACTACAGTTAGGCCTGACTACCTTACAGTTAGGCCTGACTACAGTTAGGCCTAACAACAGTCCTCCGTACAGTCCAGTCAGTCCAGTCCAGTACGGCAAAGCGGCGCGGCCTTTGATTTCAAGGTGCCGTCCGTGCCATACTGCCCATACACAAAGCCCCCAGCCTATATCCGTCCACCTCCCGATTGGACGATTGGACACCCACGAGGTTGAGGGGGGCAGGGAAGTCCGCCCTGCTTGAAAAGGACCTCGTGCGGGTTGAACCAGTCACGAGAGAAGAGTTATATAAATCCTCCTTTCCCCCCTCCAATAAACTCTCTCCAAGTTGCCGGTGAAGGGATTCGAGGAAGCCTTGTCCTGTATAGCAATAATTACCCGATAACCAAAACCCTACCGATGACATCGGAGGCGTTTTCCTGTAGCAAGGGTATCCCATACCGCGGAGGGTACGTACCTAGGTACCTTTACATTCCAACGCTTCTCCGTCTTTTGGGTGTAAATGCAGATGCCGTATAAACAGCAGTTATTAACTTATTATCGCCCCCATCCCTGCCGCATTATACTCGGAAATTACGGAAATAACAGAGTAGAAAGTTCAATAATAAATATTCTATAAATCCGTTGGCATTTCCGAGAGATATCTCTTCACTCTCTCATCTACACAATGACGTTGCACTCATCACCCACATCACATCTCCTTCTCTTATCGTCCATTACCCCAAAGCAAATCTCCCCAGGAGTACGGAGAAACAACAGCTGAAACGTTTCAGGTACTCAATCCCAGAGTACGATCTTCAAGATCAGCAACAAATTCATCGATGTCCGGACTCGGTAAAATCTCGCGCGCAGTTTTCCTATCTTACTTTTCAACCCCCTTTTTTCCCCCAAACAAAATCACCAAATCACAAATGATGTCACTTTACCCCTCATAATCTCATACTTGCGATGGTTTGTTTGTACAAGTATACCAGTGACAAGTACAGGTACAACTTACCTTTATTTTATCCACTTACTTTTTATATTTCTTAACATTTTTCTACCTCCGTACTCGTATTCTGTTTTTAGTTCAAGCCCAAGCCACGTCCCAGCCAATGGCTTTTTTCTCCACACTTAATTAGTCTGTACCGACCCGACAATCCTTCCCGCTTTTGGGAGGAACCGTTGGACAGTGTGCTGTACGAATTGCGGGTCACGACCACGAGTACTGTGCTGAGTATTCGTTATTGTGAAAATGTAGGTTTATTTTGCGGCGCGAAGCTGGAGGAATGGGGGAAATGTACATATGCTTTTAATAACTTCCTCTAGGAGAGAGGGTCGTGACGATTACTAGAAAGGCGGAATGTTATGTAAATATTAAAGCCATCTCCTATTGTGCATCTAGGCGTTCTTGTTGGAGGTTCTGTAATATCAAAATATACACACGTCAATCTCACGTATATTATAGAGAAATAAGAATCTTTGTTACACGCAGATTAAAAACCGTCCATCCCTATCTAACAGAGACCAGAAAAGTAGCACTATGGTATCTCTTCTCAACGCCCGCGTCAAACCCCCACCCCCCATGCCGAGAGCCCAAACACCTTCGCCATGACGACCTCCAAGTCCCAAGAAGAAAGATATCATCTCCTCAACGGCAAATTATTCGCTCCAAATCTCGGTCCTCCACCACTCGCAAGACTTTGCCTCACAATCGTCTCCGCCGCCGCCGCAGCTGCCAGTCGTTCCTTCTGCCGACTCCTATCCCTCAAGTATGGCGCTGCTTCCGGCCGCATCCTTAAAATCCTCAATATCATATCATCACTTGGATCAGCCTGCGCCTCCTTTCTCTTCTCCTCTTTTGCCTTCTTCATGGTGCCTAAATTGCGACTCAGCATGATGCTCTTCGTCCGACGCGTAGTAGTAGAGCCCATAAGGCCTCCAAACGAAGCGCCCAGACTTGCTGGCGCAGAAAGGCGGTTCCGCTGCGCTTGTGCGCGTTGAGCGGTTGCGGTGGCCATGCGCTCCGAGGTGCGGATCAGGCTGTCTGTTGTGTCGAAGTAGAAGAAGTTGAGGGAGGCGAGTTCATGGTATTTAGGCGATTTCAAAACGTCGGCTGGTACACCCATTGCTTCGCCAGTCTCTTCGTCGCGGACATAGAAGAAGTCAAAAAGTAGTTGGAGCCAGCGGAAGACGATGTCTAGTTCTTGCTGGGTAAGGGGCTTTTGGGTGGACGGCTTGTCTGAGAGAGGCGGGACTAAGAGACCTTCGATGGCGAGGAGGACCTCTTTCCATAGACGAGTCATGACCATAACCATTGATGCATCTGTTAGCGTCTGTTTCATAATGGCGAAGTTCTCATCGAAGTAGGTGAAAAGGGGTTTCAGCGCATTTTCGATGTCTAGTGGGGTAAGGCTCGGGACAAGAGATTGGCGATTCTTCCATAGACTTGTAACTGCAGCTACGGAGATACCTCCTCGTGACAGCAGCATTTTCAGGGCATCTTGAGAGAGCGATGCACTGATATATGTGGATAGCTACACAGCGTTAGCTTTGCTCTTGTTTACTTAGTTGGCAAGAAGACATACCTTATCTGTGATCATCCTAGTCATATCCCTCTCTGTCCGCTTCAGCAACCTGAAAGCCTTGCCAAAATAGAATTGTATGTCGTCCCGCTCCCCTTCCATACTGACCCGTAGTAGTAGTCTACCTTGGGTGTCCAGGTTCAGCCAGTACTCTCGTGGCATGTAGTCGCTGAAATGTGCAGGGTCCAACTTGAGGGAAGTCCTCCCAACGTAATCATGATCGCCAAAGGTATCCCAATCCCAGACAGTTGCGATGATATTGAGAGCACCTTGCACTGTGATATCAACTGACTCGTCCCAGCGGGGATTGAGATTCCTCATCACTACCCTAGTCTTTGCCAGTCGCTTTTGATACTCGTCCCCAAGAACCACATATGGGTCACTAGTCCCATTCGGATCGCAAGCCTTGAGCTCTTCCGCCTCAACAATCTTGATAGTGAAGACATATTTATTTGTTCGCCGTGACTTCTCACGAGGGGGTGCGTTTTTGGCCAGCACTTCTGCACAAGCATCAACATTCATCGTTTTCTCAAGAACATCAAGTTGCTGAACGGCGTATTCGATATTGTTTAATTTCACAAAAGACTAAGACGTGTTAGCAAGGCCCTGGTAGATTCTATGGCGGAGTAGCTGTACCTCAGGGTAGAATTGAAAGGGTTCGATCTTCTCTTTGTTGTTCCAGGCATCCTTGGCGAGCTGCATCCATTTCTCCTGCTTGGTTTGCAAAGCGGCTGCTTCCTGCAAAGGCGACAATCTGTCCATTTCTCTACTAAATCTCTGTTCGATGACCTCGCAGTACCGAGCAAGCCCAATGCCAAAAGATTTCGAAAGGGCTGTCATAAACTTTGCGTACTGGACATCGTCATCCCATTCTAATTGAAATATTTGATCGGCAGTTTGATTAAACAAACGAAAAATATCGATAACAGAGACACTGTGCCGTTCATCATCTGTAGCGCCGTGTTCTGGATGATCGGATCGGACTTGGAATTGATCTTGCTTGATGGCTTCGTTCACAAGCCCTAACATTTTCTCATCTGTCACAGCGATCCAACGCCATACAAACTCGGCAAGAAGGCCCTCGATGTGGAACGCAAAAGGTCGGTCCGGAAGCGCGGAATGATGAATTCGACGGATTTCCACAAGCTCTTTATACAAATCAAAGCCATCCTGCAGATCAACCTCGGAGTTGTTGCTCTCTGCAACACTAAGAATTCGCTGAATCAAGTCACCAGCATCATTTTCGAAGCTTGGGAACATCGTCTCGACGAGAATTGTCAAGGGATTTACGCCCATGATTTCTGGATTCTTTCGATATCTCTTTTGAATCCGTTCGCAAAGCTTCACAACAGCCTTCCCAAGTTGAACAACGTGATAGAACTGCCACTCTTCCTGATTCTGTGGCACTTCAGTCTCGAGGTATCCCCGGTATACAGCTGCGGCCTTGGAGCTCAGACCCTCGGTAAGTTGATTCTTGTATGATTCAACCTCGTTAGGACCTTGAGAAAATGACGGGTCGCTTAAGATATGGTTCTCCAAGACCATGAGAACAGGGCCTGGGGAGGGAGGTTTTGTATCGTAACAATGTTGCAATAGATCATAGAGATCACGGAGGAGAGCGTCATGCAAACTTGAAAGTACTTGGCGATAAAGGGCGAAATCCGAAACCGTCCAGTGACTTTGATCTATTGATGACAAGCCGACAGGTTGAGTATGTGTGTGCGTATGTGCACGTTTGGGTTCAGGAGGCGGAGATTTGACGAACCCGAAGGCAGTGTCGATCTCATCTAGTCCAATCTCTTGATCCAAAAACTTTTGCGCCGCAACATCTAGAAACAGCACAAGCCTAGTGAACTGTGGAATTCGCCAGCGAACGCACAGTTCAGCTACAAGGTCCATTGAAGCTCGAGACAAGAGCGAGGCTGCAACAGGTCCTTCTGCTGATTGGGGAGCATGAAGTTGGTCGAATGTCATTGCGTGCATTAGGATCGATCTGTAAAACGCACGTGGATCTGGGGGGATAAATGTATAGGTGGATTCTTCGAGGAAAAGTCGACCAGGGTTGTCTTCTTCTATTGACAAAGAGCTCATATCAACAGGCTGGTCGAAGGAATAAAATGAGTTGGGCTCCACAGGACTCGCAATTGTTTTAGCCAGATCTGAATATGCTTGGTCCTCGGAAAGGCTTGCTGAAGGAGAGTGCACTGGTGGAAGTGGTTTGTTTGTTCCCGTAGTCTTCACGAGTTCAGGCCTGGCTTGCAATATTTCAGCCATCATTTGAGATAAGTCCGGCACCTCACCCTTCTTCCAAGTTTGATACCCTTCGTCAATATCAAAATCATCACTTCTGAGAGTTCGTTTGGTGTTGGAATCAAGGCAATGCTGGTAAGCCTTAAGGTCTGTGAGTGCTGCTTCCTCCGTCCAGAGTTTTTTGTTGGCATCAATATCGGATTGAACCTGCGAGTTTCGGAGGCCAAATATTTTTGCTACAGTTTGTACCATAGCCATATCCTTGACTTCCAGGCTGAGTGGGATCACAACTTCTACAGTACTTCCAGCCTGTCCACCCGCTTTATCAATGAATAAATCTTGGTCGTTTGTCAACAACTTCTTCTCCAGTGTTGTCAATCGAGTCATGAGCTCGGGTCTATCCTTGTCGTCGCCATGGTCTTTTAAGGTGTTACTGATCAATCTGACGAAGAGGGCAACATGGCGATCGACCAAGAGTTTCCACGTATCGTCATCTGGAGCCTTGCCTTTCTGGAGCGCTTTAGTTGCGTTGGAATAAAATATCAACACCAAATCCTCTACGCGCCTTTCTTTGTCCATCCTTTTTCGGAAGCCCTGCTCGGTGAAGGCTGTATAGGCTTCAGCGAATGTACGCTTGACCGCGGCATCATTGTATCCTGGGAGTTTCTCCGTCCCCATGAGGACACCCTGAAGACGCTTCTCCAGAGGTGACATGAAGCCATGGGGAAACTTTGCGCTCTTGGTGTCCTTCACTCGCGAGAAATCTTGAATTAGATCTCCGATCATCACTGATTTCCGGGTTGCGAGTTTGGGAGTCGGTGCCGCCGCGACATATTGCTTTCTCTTCGCTCGCGGCTGGAGGAGGTGGTGGAGGTAGGCGACTCGGAGGGCAAAGGTATATGCATCGTTGTAGCTCACGGCCTTTGATCGTGCTCGAGAGGTATTTCGGGATATTGACAAGCGATCGAAGTTCTGGACGCTATTCAAACGCTTATTCGGCCGAGATCGGGAGGAAGCTGTCGACATATTGTGTTGCTAGAGAGTTGGTGCACGGCGTTTGGTGTTTGGGTTCTGGTGGGGTGGAACCTGAATGTCTGTTTAGCCCAAGGCTGTACCGTTGTCATACGAAGTCACAATATATCTTCTCTCCCCATTGACTGCACGTTCAAGGAGCGGATTCATGAAAAGGTCGTGATTCCTACAAAGGATGCCTGGTGTATCCTGACCCTGATTGAATATGGCGATGATGAAAAAGGTGCGGCGACTGCCACTACTACGCCTCAAAGCAGGGATAGTTGTTAGCCCTTGTTCTGTGTTCCCCTTCCCCTCCCGCCTGTTGCGAAATACACCGTGGAAAACAAAAGCGGCACCAATTTCTAATGCAGCACTAGCTCAGACCAGGTAATAAAAGTTAATAATTAGTGCCGCCTTTTGCATCCCGGCCCGGAGCGAACTTAATGACCCCCGTATTTCTTTAAAAAGGGGCGAAGTACTGTGTACTGTACTCGACAATATGGATGGACGAACGAGCTCTACGAAGTACGTGAAGCCAACATGCCATACCTATCCAAGCAAACCATAATTGCTTCTCGTTGACCATTAACTCCTACAGTGTTTTACGGCCTTCCCCACAAAAGAACTGTCAATTATGAACCCTGAGGCTCTTTATTGTGCTTCCCCATGCTGACCAGAAAAGCAGCACTTACTCTTATCGACGTGTAATATCCTACACTACCTGGCACATTATATATTATATACTGCTTTTTCCTGTCAGTTGGGAGGCTTCTTCTTTTCGTGGAGACGGCAGTAAAACACTGTAGGAGTTAAGCTTGAGCAAGGGATTCAAGATCTTTCCAAGAACTTAGAAATCCAGCTTCTTACTATAACCCATATTATTTTACGTCTCCCGTTCAAGTCTTAGCATACTTTAATTACCTGTATATCACACATCCATCTCCAATAACAAGCACCAGAAAGCGCACTTACTAGAAATACCTATAATAAACCCCCTCTTTGCTTTGGCTTCAGCCTCGAGAAAACTAGTCACATGACCCCCAGCTTAGACCTAAAATGATTGGTTTGTCAACAACCCCAGATTGTCGAAACTGCCGCCTTACCTTTCCTTGTTGAACCTCATCTCACCTCACTCGTCCCAACCAGCACTTTCGCCATATTCAATCCTTTTCGGAGTGCTGAATCCATTAAATCTGTACTGGCTTGATGGTACGGGTATTGCTTGGTCAAGAAAGCGTGTTCAGCTCCGGGCTGCGCAACGTGACGGTTCAGATTCAAGCTTAAGCCTCGAAACACAGCTCAGAGTTGGACGCCAACTCCAACTCCACCCTTAAAAGATCATGACCGCCAACCTTCCCAGTCCTGATCTTACTCTCAGCGATACCGCCTCACAGCCAGATGACCAGCTGATAGCCATCCCAAAGACCTCCGCGGCCTACCAACCATCGAATCATATAGAAACAAACGGCTATGCCGACCAGCCCCGAATGTGTCCCAACGAGCCAGAAGCTTTGGAGAAGTCGGAGAGGACCAGTATTGATGCCAAGACCAAGATCTCGAGTCTGCTAAAAGACAAAGAGCAAGAATGGACGGCTGTTGTAGAGAAGAAAGGTCCTCTGCATTTACTGGATCTACCTATGGATGTATTGAAAGAGATTGTCAAAGAGGTAGGCGGCTTAATCCATCAACACCCATAGTCAGAGCTAACCATTCATCTATCTTTCTAGGTAACCCATACAAATGACCTGACTGCACTGGCCCTCACCCACTCTGCCTTGCATAACCTCGCCATTCCCCATATTTATTCACGATTTGACATTGTATGGCCCGACGCCCATGCCACAACAGACCCAAGAACCGGCGTGGATGCTCTCACATATGGCCTTGCTACTTTGTGCATGGGTAATGTCTTTACAGACCATAATCGAGAGCAATCCTATACGTGCATGAATTGTGGTACCATCAATAGTGCAGAATGCCACCATGATCTGGTATCACCCCCCCGCAGTGGTCAGCGGCGACTTGGAAATCAATATCCCCAGTTTACGCGGAAGTTCTCTCTTGGAAATGGGCCCGCGGACTGGGTACAAGAGTATCTGATTACAAAAGAAAGTGGAAAGATGCTTGGAACTCTAGTTGCGCTTGCCGTGGCCAGGATGGTGAACTTGGAGACTTTTGTTTGGGATATGCCCACTGGCGTCTTGCGGGATGTTTGGCTGGCTTTATCCTCCCTACAAAGTCGCAATGCAAACCACGATTGTCGACTAGAACGGGTCTGGGTTAGGTGGCATGATAACTCTGATCCGGCAAATATGACAGCAGCTCAAAGCGCGGCTACGAACTCAAACACCACCCCGCAGATGTTGGCTAATAGTACTATGACATCTATTGGGTGGACTATCCCTCCTGGGCCTCTTCCCAACCCCACTGGCACCCCTTACCCACGGTCCTACGCACAAAGTCATGTCGAATATCCAACACTGAGTGTTTTGCCACCCCTGAAGAGCCTCTCTGTACTTGACATTGACGAACTGGACTATCTGGATGAAATGAGTGTTTTAATCGCAAAATCTAAAGACCGCTTGCGTGAACTGCGGGTTGGAATATCCACCAAGGCAGTCAGTCGAGACTTTGCACTTGCCTGGGATGGTGACGGACTTCACCAAGTCGATCACAATGCACAGTGGCCTGGAGCAAGCACAATACCTGAGCGGCGATTGGGAGGAGTGCTGGGGGTGCTCTTGGGGCGCATTTTTGATATTCGTAAAAAGCAAAAGACTACGAAGCCAGAAAAGAAAGATCGGAGTGTGTCTATGGCCTCCTCTACTCCTGTGCCAATGGAGTCGCAGCACATAGAAACGCAAGTTCCCTTCCCAATTGACATGCAAAATGATGATGTTTTGGGAAATCAAGTATCAGAAGGGTTGAATGGTTCCCCAGATGGGTATTGGATTGGCAAAGAAACCACTACTGCCAGTGAAGCATCACCTGGGGTCACATTCAACATTGATGGCGGATCGTTGCCCATTGATTCGAACGACCTCAATATACTAGCTCCTACTTCTGGACTGACCGCTACCCCACCACTAGAATCTGTTCAGTCTGATGCGGACTCTCTCAACGCCCTGATATCAGCTCACGGAATTGACTCGACGGCAGATGTACAGAGTCATGATTTGGCACAACCAGATATCATAGCAGATCTTCCCTTGCGTCGCTCACAAGCCCAAAGCCAAAGACAATCGCACTTCTCTGAAACTTCTTCTACGGAAAGAGAAAGACTCGAAGGGAAACTGAGACTTCAAACCTTGGAGTTGGAACGTACTCCCTTGTCTGTGGCTGTACTTCAAAAGGCCTTTGACTGGTCAGTACTGACAAACTTGACGATCCTCGATTGCCCTCAACACGACAGACTGTGGGTTATGCTTCGCCGGCACTTTCAACCATCGTCTTTGGGCGGCACTCATTCTTCAAAACATGGATCTAGCGTATCCATGCAGTATCACCTGAACCTCAAAAAGGTCCATACGGACGCTGCTTCTCCTGCTCTCATTGCCTTCTTAAAGGATACTCTAGCACCGAATACTCTAGAGACGCTCTTTTTGCAAGATCGCAAACGATCCAGCACAAGTAACGTTACAATTGTAAGCATTCCGCACACGTGAAATATTGTATACTGAGCTTGAAATTAACTGACTATGAAACTCCAGGATGCTATCTACCGGGGTCCACTGAAGAGACATCGTGCAAGCCTTAGGAAATTGATGCTAGACAGTTCAGACAAAATCCCCAGAGGGCCAACAAGTTCGTCAGATAGCTCGAGATACAGGGCCTGGATGCCAAACCGCGATGTTCTTAACTTTATCACCAGTGGACGCATGTGTAATCTTCGAGAGCTGAGTATTGCTATTGACTATAAAGATTGGGTAAGTCGACTCATGTCTAGGTATCTGGTGGTGTTCCAGCTATGCAATGTACTAATGCTGCCAGCATCATTTCCTTCAACGCCTACCTCAAGTTCCTCACCTCCGTTCTCTGAACATTCCCTTTATTGCCGACCATGTCACCACTGCGTTCGACCCTCGCGAACTAGCTATGCAAGTTGTCGATGTAATCGTTCTGCGCCCTGAGGTCGAGTTGTGTTACATGGGCGTTTCGCACAAATGCTTTGAAATTTTGGAAAATCGGCCCCATGATGAAGCTCACGGGTCGGGAGACGCGCACTCGAGCGGTGCCAACTTTGGCTCCGGTGTGACTGACGAAGAGGACGACGATGAAGATGAGGACGGAAGCGATGAGGATGATGATGAGGACGAGGAAGATGACAATGGGACTCAAATCCCTGTTGACCCAGACGAGACAGAGTCAGAAATGTCTGACCACGACGACTCGGATACTGATTCTTTTGCTGGTTCTGAGGACGGCAAATCGAAGGTCAGACTTCGTCTACGAGAAATCTTGTTCTACGATGACAAGGTGGCTATATTCAAGGCTCGCCATGGGAAGCTCTAGTAGAACTCAGGAATTGCTGGATGGTCTCTGTCTGAAGACACCATGGTAGCGAAATATCCAGCGTCCCACCCAGGACAATCCTTCCGAATCTAGAATTTGCACGACCATTGAATTGGGGAGTTCATAACGGGAAACGTTTTACTTACATAGGCGTGGAGTTTTTTGAGCGCATTTGGGAAGCAGGACTGAAGCATTGGTACCCAAAATAGGAGTGACGAGTCGGATCTTACTATAGGAGGAGACTTTCTCTCCCAAGGCGAACATTTGGTCGGCGATTGGGATAAAGGACTTGAAAGTCCAGCACTTATTTAGCTTGGAATACGGATGATACCAATGCAAGTTTCAGCAATTCTCAGATGGTCTATGTTATTTGCCGATCCAAGTCCTGAGACCTCGTCAAAATCGCTAGGGCATCTTGGTTGAAATTTTGGACTTGTTGTTTACATGCATTTCCCATTTCCCATTAGTAAGTGAATTTCCCAGGGTCTCTTTCACGAGTACGCCGCAAATGTCCATGTCAAGGTAGCTCATCTATTCTTGGCATGAAACACTCTTAAAGATGCAAGTAGGTGTGGTGAGAGGCTCGGCTTGTCAAATTCCTTGCCAAATTGGGAACTCCCACGTTGGAGAACAAATGAGATATCATTGATGATAACCTCAATCGCACTTATTTCTATGAGATCGTACTTAGGTTCGTAACTCCGCAGAATGTATCTTTTTTGATAATGGCTTAGCAGACGCTAAGTAATTTTAAGAAGAGATTACCTCGCTGACGATCAAACTGGTGGTTTTTCTACGCCCCAGTACATAGGCCTAGCGAATACCACCTTCCGCCCTCATGATGTCCAATGAGCCTCAAAATATGGGCCCACTGTTCAGAGAGCGGCATCCTACGGTCTTGTCCGTGACGACTCACGGCCGATGTGGCGGGGGATTATTTGATCAATGGTTCTGGGCCTCGATGATCTGAAACGTTATCTACTCTTTTTTGGGACGGGCTCTAAAGAGCGAAGGAGCCAACGGCCCAGAACCGCCTTTTTAGATAATCTGATAAGGGCGCCATTGGACCGATCTGGCAGTTTCGGTGTACAGTTTGAATGGTGAACCGTGTAAGTGTGCTCCGTTCGCGATCGAATTGCGTATGTTTCTTCGAAGGACTTAAGCTTACTGTGCATGTTTATACTTACTCGAGTAAAATTACTACACTAGGTAACTTGTCGCAACTATACGGATGATGACGATGCACGGTATCTTGCACGTATTCTAAAGTAAGTACCAAAGTTTTACATACAGAAGATTTCAAGTTATGACGCGGTTAAGCTGCTCTCGACTCATTGTTGGCTCTCACTAATGCGAGTGGCGGTCAGTACAGTTTTCCTAATTTAGAGTATATACACCGTATGCAGCAAGTAGTCCCGATCTTTGACTTCTATTCCAGGAAATCAGCGGTGTATAGCTAACTACAGTAGAAGGTCGAATACCGGTGCTACTAGAAGGGTAGAGCGCTGGGCAGCCTAGGATCTTAGGTAAACTACAGTACCTGATATTCTGAAACAATCTCTTTTTACGCCATAATCGGGTTTCCTAATGATCCTAAACGCACGATCATTAGCACTACCCAATTGGAAATTGTTTATTACTATATTTAGGAAGCACACTAAACTTTATCACGCCTGGTTCATACAAGGGTGCCATGCATTGCGGGTAGAATCTACTAGTCCGTCATGTCAAAAGCGGGACGGGGTGCTCGCACATCGCATCTTTCTACTGGTGCATATTTCATATGTACGTAGTCGGATACGGAATATCGAGTACTTTACAAGTAGCAGACAAGCATTAAGCTTGGACTAGTTCCATTGTGCCGAATTCTACCTATACCCACTACGGACCGAGGCAGAGCTTCGTGGTTGAAGCCCTTAGACTTGGCAAGTTGGACCCCAGAATTCAGATCTCTCCCGGCGCTTGTACGGAGTATACAGAGTAGGTGACTCGTTGCTTTGATGTGGAAGAGGCGCACGCTTGTTCCTCGGGGACCTTCCAACGCCTCAATCGCCGCGCTTGATTGTAGACCCATTAACTTGTTCACGCCCACAATTATAAATTAAATTTCCCACATACTGGGAAACCCCAACAGCAGAGCAAGAGACTAATCCGTAGTACTCCGAGCGATGGGAAATGAATTTATCATAACCCCAGATGGCTCGTGATTCCCAGCCCGGATAAGCTACTTTTTGCGGGTCATACTACTTCGTAAGTATTTTGTGCGAAGACCGATTAGTACACAGGTACAGTTATGGTTTCTAGTCTGAAACTAGAATAGCTGGCCAATCACGACTCTTCCAGCGTCCAAAAAGTCAGGTGTCAGAACGCCACAAGTGCTTCTGGAAGCGTGTTGATCTCGTGGGGATCGGACGATCAGCAATCAGGGCATCAGCGCTTTCGGAAACTATTCGCTGCATAAAACTCTTTTGACGGCGATTTCATTCAGGCATATCCCAGTGCTTGCATGGGGCCCTCAAGGTCAAGACCATCTCACAGGCACCGTGGCGTGGCACGACCCGAAATGACACCCGCGTAGCGTTGATAGCGCCTAATCTTGCCTCCAAGAGTTCCTATCGTCAGGCTCTCCACTCACCAAGACGAACCGCAGACAGGCCCAGATTGAGTATATAAAAAGTAAGATAGCATGGAATCATCATGGCAGTGTTTACACGGCGGTACTGTACTGTACCTCAGGATTCTAAAGGAACAGTATGCGTTTGATTAAGAGCTGCAGACTCGAGGTCGCGACAAACTCGCCCCTGATACCACGTTCGCTGCAGGAGGTGTCGAGTGTTTGCCTCTTGCGTCTGACGGTTTACCGGACAGAGTAATATGATGCAGGTACCGGCTACAGTGGGTGAGCGCGCTCAGTAAGTATACCGTATGGTATGGTAACATGAGACCATCGCGTGTAGCACGCCGGATGGCGGCTGTACCGGCATTCAAATACCTCCGTACAGTCAGGGGCGGGGGTAGATTTTACACCAGTTTACCGCGCCGTTGCGACGTGAAGATATTTCTGGAGATTTGTGGTGGCACAGTCCGTGTGAGCACGAGGGGCGTGAGCTAGCGTGTTACAGAATTAATCTCAGAAGCCTGTACCTGACTACGACTCGAGCTCAGCGAATTGCTCCACGGTTGCTTACGGAGGTACAGTGGAGGTACCCTTGCCTACCTAGGTAGGTACTCCATTCTCGACGAGGCTGCGAATTGCGAACCAGCGAATCCGCACAGCTGCTGTACCTACACAGCTACCTACAAAGTATGGCCAAAACGGCTGCTTATTAGTCGGCCAGCACATGCTCTCCTAGTCTCGTTTTATGCTGCCATTTGATCTTCCGGCGGTCATTGTTAGGTTAAATGCGTTCATGTTTGCGGTATGAGCAGCTGCCAGCAGCAACGAGGCAAGAGAACAGAGGGCAGGGGCATTTACTCACGCCCCCAGTCATCGTGTACCCCATTTAACTCTTAGGTAGGCACTACTATCCATCTGATGTAAATAATAGTAGTTCGAGGCGGGTTGCAACTACGGCGTACTCCACTTGCAAGTAGTTCCAGCGGGCAAGCTCAGAGCTTGCAGCTCTGCGACCAGTGTCATGCACGCTGTCCTTGCTAGGGGCGCGCGAGGGAGCCTTGCCGTTGTCCGTACTCCATACGCTTTTGTTGCCTTCTGCCCCAAAATTCCAGAGAACGGGAAAGTTGTTTCTGTCAATGGGGGCCCACGAGGGCCACTACTACTAGAGTGGCAGGGGGCTGAATCCTTCGACGTTCTTGCCAAGTGAAGGGCGATCGACCAATAGCGTGAATCTCGCTACAGAAACCCTGGACCAGGTTTATTTGGCCATTTGACCAGGGGCTTACTCGAAGATACATTATAGCCCTACTTCCCATGGTCGCTTTTGAGGCGAAGTGATAGAAAACGTTTATGCCTCTCCCAAACAGGTCCTCATCTCATCTGCTCATTTAAACAAAGGACTTCCCTGCCACGAGATCCCCACGTTTATAAATCCTACAGCTCACACCCAACGGTGTTTATCTATTTCGAGTATCTTTCATCTAAATCCAGCGTATGTGCCGCCTTCACCAGTCACAGCCCCTCATCCTGCTCTCATGGACTCCTTCTATATAGACTCGAGCACAGAAGACTCACGTCAATCTAGATCAAGAGCCAACTCCCATCTCTCCACAACAGCATCGCACTTTCAAGGCTTAAAAATCCTTGAGTCCATTCCTTCATCAACGCTTGGATCATCTGATATTCATCCTTCACAACCATCACGCTCCTTTCCCCATCAGGATAGAACTCGATCACCATCGTCTATCGTCGATTCACCTGCTCCTCAGCAACTCACTCCTTTTCCGCTACTATCACAAAGTGATTTGCACGCCGAGTTATCTTACTTAGCATCGACTCGAGGATCAACAGAAGGACTTGCACTCAGATTTGAACCAGAGTCGTATCTTGGAAATCAAGCCTCTGTCGGTGAACAATCATCAACATCACGTTCCAACTCGACTCCAGCAAATATGTCTACTATTGGGATTCAGCAATACGATGCTCGCTTTGAGGCGGGACTTCGTCAATCATACACATGGCCTCGTAAGTCTCTAGCTTATATTCGTATCCATCAAAAACATACTAATAGTATCTAGATTTCGAGATGAATGAGCAATTCATTCCCCAGATCTCTAGCCCTCATTTGAGCCCTAACATTCTCTCATACGAAGAGCCCAAGATGATGCCCATCTATGCTCGCTCTATTTCATCCAGTCCTCCACGGGCAAGCCTTACTCCTGAACAGAGGGAGTTGAAGCGCCAGCGTGATCACGCACGAAGAGATTCTAAGACCCGTGATCGTGTTAGACGGGAACGTTCGACCAGCAACCCATATGTTGTATCCCAGAGAGCTTCTCCAGAACTCTTGCCACGAACACTCCCCGAGTACACAACAAGCCTTACACCATCTCCTCTTCTGGCTTCAGGTCCACTTCCTCCACAACAACAAGCACAACCATCTCCTGCCTTGAGCAACAGTTCGTACCTGACCCCATACTCGCCACAGCTCGCTGAGAATGGACAGCCTGATATGTACAGCCCAGTTTTCACAATGTAAGCTTTGCCCATAAAAGCTGTATCAAGAAGATGAAGACTAATGACTTGCTAGGAGCCCACATGATTTCACATCAACCCCAACTTTCACATCTCTGCCATACTCAAACGCCGGTCCAGAGTCTAGCATTCACAGCTTCGTTGGCCGACCACACTCACACTCACTTTCATCAGTCGGATCTCAACCAAATCTGTACCAGCACCAGCTTCCGAAAATCGGCTCCTCGGATAATGAAGACCACGTTCGGGTCGTTCACAGTCGTCCTAAGCCACAGTGCTGGGAACACGGCTGCAACGGGCGCCAATTTTCTACATTTAGCAATCTCTTACGACATCAGCGTGAGAAATCTGGTGCCGCAGCGAAGTCAAGTTGCCCAAATTGTGGGGCGGAATTTACGAGGACTACCGCACGAAACGGTCACATGGCGCACGAGAAGTGCAAGCAACGGAGGAACTCATAGAGTGGTATCAAGGGTTTACATGCATTTTTTGGAGTATTTGCTTTTAGAGCTTGGGTCTGGGGGAGTCGGGCACTAGAAAATCATTCGTTTGGCAACAAGAGGGGGGTCTTTGTTTAGAAGTGTACTTGTACGATTATCAGGACGCTTATGGTTGACGACTTTTTTTGAGAACATTATACCCTTCAATAGTCTACTTCAAATTTTAAAGAAAGAATCATCAAATCATCACACGTCCTGAGCATGCGCATGGGGCTGAAACCCGAGGGCTTACATTATTGAGTATCGATTGTCGACCTACCAAAGGTGTGACAAAGGCAGCCTGAAGACTCGGACACTCGGGGACCGGATCTGCAAAAGAATGGTGTCAGATGAGAAACAATTACTTCAATCAGCAATGCATGGAACAATAGTAACGGCGTCCATACGCCGTATGTTCAGGTACAATGGACGTTTGATTTGTTTGTAGTTGACAGTCGGAAACACAGCCCCTTTCCAGAATAGCATGCTCGACGTTGGCTCTGCTGATTGGAGAGCCTTGCAGCTTTTCCCCCTTAAAGTCAAGTCAAGTCAGACCCTAGCACTGCTACAGTAGCGGCGTACCTGCCTGCATCTGCACTGCACTGGCACCTGCACTGCACCAGCTTTCCCCATCAAAAGTATCTAAAAGTCGCATGGCGAGGCATGAGTAAGCACCACACCATAGTCAGACCCAGCCACTGAGAGCTCTCGGCATTTCCAGGATTAGATATCGGATCGTTTGTTCTAACTTCTTCTGACACGACGCAGCTGGTGAAGTTGAACAATAGATCTACAAGTACATCCTGTACATCGGTCATTTTCAACCACTCGATGCAGCCTTTTCACTCACGTCTTAGAAGAGCTGCAGTACGAGCAAGGCAAGGCAAGCCATGCCATGTCATGCCATGTGCCTCGTGAGATGACGCTGAGTGTCACCACAAGATGCGTGCTCTACGAGTACTGTACCTGTAGCTTGGGTCCAGTCCAGTCCAGTGTTAGTTGCCTGTCGATATCTTAAAATACTGTGCCCCGAGATGACAGAACCGCCAGAGATCTGAAACGGTGGGGGCTGAACACGCCAAAATACCATCCCCGGAGCCCCAAGCTGAAGATTGGATTCTCTCTGGTCGGCGACCCGACCCCTCCCCTTCTTCCCCCCACCCCTCTCATCCCCTCACGAGTCACGCGGCACAGCGGCCTCATCTCATCTCGTTTCTAGCAAGTGCCCCACCGTTTGCGGTTCGCGCAGAGTACTCGAAGCTATTTATGGAAACGGTTCGGTACTCCGTACCCCGGAGGTACCTACGTACAGTAGTACCACGGTGCCATCGATCGAGGCTGCAAGAGCAAGGGGACACCCACTACCAGACTGCCACTGCCGTCATAAAAGGCACAAGATTAGATGGCAGACGGCCGACTGAGAATCCTTCAGCCTTGTCCATTCACCATTGGTACTTCGTACAAGTTTGTGCAAACTTCTCTGTGCCACTCACCTGAGGCTGATGTCTGCAAAAAGAGGCCAACAGTAAAGCAGGATGCCTCGGGCGCTGCATGAAAACAGCTTTCTGCGCCATTGCGTATCTTGATATTGGCGAGGCTATTTCATTTCTTCACATTCAACCGGCATCGGTGTGCCACGTAATCTCGTTATAACTTCTTCTCAATAATGTACGCACAATTTTCTATCCTATCTGAACAGAAGAGGGGCAAATTACCTTCTAGAAGCTATGAGCACTCCACACCTTACCTGGTCCTCCAATCCGGAGACTTCCCCTCTCTGAAGGATGTGGCACAATCTTCTCCACAGCTTCTATATGAATACATCGGCGTGACCGGTCTCTCCAGAGGGACGAGATGCGCAAGTGCCATGGCGATTCCGATATGGGTTCAGAGATTGTTGTACTTTTACTGGTCTCCACCGCTGCAAGTGGGAACGTGTTGCCTACTAGTATTGCCTATGTTTCTAAAAGCATTGTCCCCGGGCATACCCTCTTCACAAGTGTTTCCTCGATCGAGTTTCCTGTCGGTCTGGCTTGGTTTGGCCAGCAAGCTGCAAGAGGGAGTTATGGAAGTTCCATGACGCCCAGCCACTGTGCCATATGCTTTCCAAAAGATTCAAAACTGTGACCATGACTCGAGGTTACAAACGAGCAGGCCAATCCAAGTCGATGAGACGTTAACATGCGGCGAATGACTTGTAACTACGAGGCACCTTTAGTTGATTACATTTATCTCTTAATGGCCTAATTTGGACATTTTTGATTTGATAGAGCGGGCCACCAGGGCTGTCTGGGAACAACGTGGAACAGGTTGATCCGTTTCAGTGTGGTTGACTGCAGGAGACACTACGTTAAGGTGGCGATGTTTGCCTCTCCTCATGCCTCAGAAATGTCAAGTTGCAACAACCACGGGTTTGTCTCTCGTTATAATGCCCGAAGAGGATCAATTAGGTGTAAGCTGGGCCGTAATCAGCGATTTTTGGCTCGTATGTTTATTAATTGGCTTGGTCACGTTCCATTTCAAGCCGCAATTCCACCTTGTTCCTGACCCGATACCGAAGTTGGGTGTCTCGCATGCAAGGTACAACAAGTTGGTGGTGTCGTTGGAAGCCTTGTGTTGGGGGTAATGCATCATCTCTTGCACTTTCGCCTCAAACCAAAGTACGGTAACACTGACGATGATGCTTCAAGGGGGTTGCCGTTCGAGTCCAAATTTTTAGTGATATTCGCTCCGGGAATTTCCGTGCTAGGCAACACACCTCTGGAAGTTCTGGATCTGCCCACTTCAAACCGAGGCACGAAACTTCGCCATGTTTCTTGTGAGGCGGGCAGTATTAGGATCAGCGCCCTCTTGAGTACTACTTCGTATATTTCTGAAGTCAACAAGCCATCTAGAGTTTGAAGTTACGTTGCGGATATTTGGTGAGAACGCCTCGTTTACTCATCAAATCTTTACTCATCCACCAGATCCAGACTTACTCATACATACGAGATGAGGTGTAACACGGCTTTGCTGACATAACACTGATACTGAGATTCAAGGACCGTAAGTGGCGTTGAATTTCTTTGCGTGAGTCCCAACTGGATTTCCTATTCGGGTATGTTTTCATTGCTGTTTATAACATTTCATTTTGGGTCAACTTTTCCTAGAAAATTAGCCCACTAGTAGCTAAATGTCGACTGGAATTAAAGTAGTCACTACTTTCACGAACTCCAACACATAAACCTTGAAAATGTATATGTCCTGCATTATACTTTTCGGCTTCCATGGTGCCACCCATGCACATCTTCTACTAGCTACTAGCCAACCCGGCATTTACGAAATATTTACGTTCCCGTCCGGGTTCTGGGATAATTTCTCGGCTTCGCCGTTTCCTCGTACTGCCTTTCCTTTTAGAGCAAGGTGAGCTGTTTATCAAAGTGGTCTCTTGCCCTATCTCCATGCGTGGATACCTTCATCAGAAGTCTACTCCGTACACATCTCATCGACACCTCGCTTGCACGCGACATGCAATTATCGGATATCCCCAGCGGGAGATCCCGTTTTCCCAATGCGTATTTTGGGATAATGAATACTGCACGATACTCGTAGCCTAGGAACTGGCGAGCTTAATCGCCTTGAGCGAGGTGTGTTTTGGATAAGTATCTCCGCTACCAGCTCGACAAACAGAGGTATGCTAAAAGTCTATACACGATGTACAAACGAGAAGCTTCAATTGCCTCGGAGCCAGATGCTATTGGGAAAAGACAAGCCAGAATACTCGAGTCGTCCATCAGGGAAGGTCTTGTGCCAAGGATATCAGTGAATCCTGGCAGCTTTCTCGAAAGATGGCCCGATGCCGAATTTGAGGTCCAACAGCCTAGGTACGTCTCTGGTTCAGCTGTGACATGAGCTATCCTCTCTGGCGACCATGGTTTCCAGAGCAAAGTAGGTACTTGAACTCCTACCAAGCATCCGAAGATTCAGCAACAGCAACTATGTCCCAGTAGCTTAGCTAAGACTCGGTCAATCTCGAAGTTGGAATCAAAATTCGATTTTCAGATACACCGGGGGACACACCGCGATCTGGAAAAATTAAGGCAGTGCGGTATCTATCTTCCTCGTCGTACGATCTGGGATCTGGAGTTTTGTCATTTTCGTACAATCCGCAAGAATGGATGGGTGTTTGTTTGAGAGAGAGAAAGAGGAGATTTGGTGCACGCTGTAGGAGCTGATGATGGGAAGACTGGACTGCTCCTTTAAAATGGATAGCTTTTGGCGTAGGCCGTTTTGCCTCCCTCTTTTCAAACTTTTGAAGAGGCAAATTCAAAGATTACAACCACTGATACAGAAAGAACGGGCCATCCCCGACAGATTCTTGACTTGTTGCTGCACGCCGTGTTTTGCTTCAATAATATCGTGTCCCTGCTTGCTTCGTCCTGTTCTGCGACTTATCTTCTAGAATGCTTGTCCACGTTCTGCACTCACTTTCTCTGTGTCTCGCGTCTCGCGTTTCGCGTCTTGCCATTCTGGGTACATCGCAGAAGCCGATGAGCCATTTTGAATATTGTCTAGCATCAGACGAGCTTTCCCTTTGATGAAGCCATATGTCCAACGCGTGGTGTTGAGACTTTGCTCATGCGTTGCACTTGCTTGCAATGAAGAGTGAATGGAATCACAGGTCGTCTCAGTCTAGTACGTATAACCAGAGCAATGAAAAGAAATGCAGTAATACCTCGGGACAAAAGTAATCATAGGGAATACTGCATTCTACTTTGGAAGCATTTGAGGGGTAGTTTGTACATGAAAAGCGTGGTACAGTAGCACCGATTTTAACAAACTTATTACAACCTCGCGAACAAAACATATAACACCGTGCATGACCTGCTCTAACAAATGAGGAAATGAGGAAATGTAGTAAATGGCGGTGGTCAATTGTGATATTGATACCCCTCGCCAAGCCCTGGCCGCTGATTGGGTCCCCACTGAGCCACTTAACGCGCTTTTCAAACCGCGTTCGCGTCTCCAGATGCAAACCAAACCCTTACACAACAATAACCTCAACAACCTCAACTTTGCTGGAATTGCCAACTTCCTTCAATCTTTGCAACCTAGATTCACCCATACACAAGAGTAAGCCCACACGCAATACTGTATCTGCCAAAATCAAACAACATACTGACTTGCGCTTCGCAGTGTTGGAGGCACGACTTGAGCAAGCTGATCTCCTGAAGAAGGTCGTGGATGCAATTAAGGACCTTGTTCAGGACTGCAATTTCGACTGCAATGACTCCGGCATTGCGCTGCAGGCTATGGACAACTCACACGTCGCGCTTGTCTCCATGATGCTGAAGGCAGAGAGTTTCTCGCCCTACCGATGCGATCGCAACGTCGCGCTCGGCGTCAACCTCACCTCCCTTACCAAAGTCCTGCGCGCCGCCTCGAGCGAGGATATTCTGACAATCAAGGCTGAGGATGCTCCCGATGTGCTCAACCTGGTCTTTGAGAGCAGCGAGAGCGATCGGTTGAGCGAGTACGATTTAAAGCTCATGGATATTGATCAAGAGCACTTGGGCATTCCGGATACTGAGTACGCCGCTACAATTAGCATGCCTTCTGCGGATTTCAGAAAAATCTGCCAGGATCTCATGCTGCTGTCCGAGTCGGGTATGCTTTTTGCCTTCTAGAACGCGCCTCTGGCTAATATTTCCCCCCACAGTCTCCATCGAAGCCTCCAAAGACGGTGTCAAGTTCACCTGCGCTGGTGATATCGGCAACGGTGCTGTTACCCTTCGAAGTCATACCAATGTCGACAAGCCAGACCTCAACGTCGACATCGAGCTCACCGAACCGGTCTCATTGACCTTCTCCCTTAAATACCTCGTCAACTTCTGCAAGGCTGCTGGTCTTTCAAAGTCCGTCAAGCTTTGCCTGTCTAACGAAGTTCCTCTGTTGGTTGAATATGCATTGGCGGGAAACAGCTACCTGAGATTCTACTTGGCCCCAAAGGTAAATACTGCCAGCCAGCCCTTTCCGGCTCATATATGCTAATATTCTATTCAGATTGGTGATGATGAGTAAATGTGACAAGTACCAACGGTAATGATGATGGCATGAGTTTTATAGCATATTCCACAAGGCGTGTCGGTTGACTTTATGGATGGATATGGATGACAGTTCTATTTAATGGGGGATCAAGGAGAAATTCAAGACTTGCGACCCCCAAGACAACGGACAGACAGCGTGCCCGCGGAATGAACAAAATATACACCTTTTCCACCTGAATTCCACAGTTTTGATCGTGCGAGTGATCTGCAGATACGCACACGATTTGGGACTAGCGCGGGGTATATTTCACTCGGGATCTGCCCCGCCAAAGTTTTGTGATAAGGACTTCCCATTCTCCGCCATTCCCATCATTCTCGTCATACTACAATATGCATTCTTTTCAGCTTTGCATGGTTTTCAGAATTTATTAATCGTTCCATACGCCGTCTTCCACCCTTTCTTTAACCTTTAGAATCAGAACTTTGATACCCCCCACTTTTTCGAATTCCTCCCGGGAGCGAACAAACCACAATGTCAGACTCAGACTTCCCCATTCCAGAGACGAACGTCCTTGCGGTCGCCAGCCATGTGAGAGCCCTTCTACTCTCCCCGTTCCTCTGCTGACCCGACTCCAGGTTGTCTACGGGTAAGCTAGCCCTCCCATCTTTTCGGGCATTCCACTGAGTAAGGCCAAGCTATGTCGGAAACACCATGGCGACTTTTGTGATGCAACTCCTGGGCTGCGAAGTCGGCGCCCTCAATACCGTTCAATTTAGTACCCTCCACTCTTCTCACTGCTCCAAACGATACTGAGCCAGGACATAGGCAATCACACGGGCTACGGCCAAGTAAAGGGCACTCGAGCCACTGCGACTGAAATCTCAGACCTCTACCAAGGCCTCAAAGACTCTTACCTCGATGACTTCGATATGATGCTCTCGGGCTACCTCCCAGGCGCCGCCTCCGTCGAAGCCGTGGGAACCATCGCGCGGGATCTGAAATACAAGGCGACGATGAAGCCGGGCAGTTTCTTCTGGGTATTGGATCCAGTGATGGGCGATAACGGACGCTTGTACGTGGCGGAGGATGTAGTACCCGCTTACAAACTGTTGCTGAAGGACGCGGATTTGATTCTGCCGAATCAATTTGAGGCTGAGTGAGTCATACATCGAGCCTGGACAGAGAGTGGTGCTGATGGGACAGGACGCTTTCGGGGGTCAAGATTGTAGATATTGAGACGCTGAAGCAGGCTATATCGACGTTGCATGAACAGTACCGGATTCCGCATATCGTTATTACCTCCATATCGTTGCCGACTCCTGGGGCTACGCCGTCACTATCGATTGTAGGATCCACGATTACTTCGGACGCGAAACCTCGAATCTTTGGGGTCAAGATACCAACGATCGATTGCTATTTCAGTGGCACCGGGGATATGTTCGCTGCATTGATGCTTGTACGGTTACGGGAGGCAGTGAGCAATATAGAGGGGTTAATGAGCAAACCTTCATGGGTCAGCGATGATGATGTAGAAGCAACAGAATTACCGCTTGCACGAGCATTAGAGAAGGTTCTGGCTAGCATGCATGGGATTTTAGCGAAAACAAAGGAGAAGAGAGACGAGGAGATGGAGAAGTTCAACAATAGAGTTAAGGGTTTTGGAGAGGAAAGTGAGAAAAGATTGAAGTTGGCCCGGTCAAAAGCAGCTGAGGTTCGGCTGGTAAGAAATGAACAATATCTAAAGCATCCAGAGGTTAGATTTAAAGCAGAGAATGTTTAGATGAGTTATGCGTCAAGGCTAGGGAAGAACAATTAGATTCAAGAGGCGTTTGGCATATTCATTATTTCAAGAAGACAAAGACTGAAGTCGTTGTGAACCATTTCTTGATTCAAATCTACCACATTTATCCAGCACACCATAACTCCATTATCATCCCAATCATCTCGCATATCATCCAACCAGTGTATTCCAATTGGAAGTCCCAGCTCTATCCAGTGCTTCCAAACCCCCCCGCACCCCTAACACTCTCCTCCAACTCCTCAACCGCCACAACCTCCGGGGTATAAATCCTCTCCAACACAAGCTGCGCAACGCGATCTCCCTCCTTGACCTCAAAATCCTTCTCTCCGTGGTTAAACAGCAGCACCTTGACCTGACCCCGGTAATCCGCATCGATGACTCCCGCACCCGTATCAATCATATGCTTGCTCGCCAGGCCCGAGCGCGGCGCAATACGTCCATCTGTTCATTGCAACAAATAATCAGCATCGATACCAGTATCTAGATACCATACCCCTCAATTGGTACGGTACGGTACGCCCGCTCCGCGCCCAACCCCGAATCAAGAATCGAGAATTAAGAGAAAACAAACATACAAGTTCCAGCCGGCACAGCCATGCTGATATCCGTATCCACCAGCGCCTTCCCCCTGCCCGGCACCACCGTCTCCCTGGACGCGTAGATATCATAGCCCGCGGCGAACGCGCTGCCTCGGGTCGGGAGCTTGGCTTTGTCGGAGAGCTTCTTGATGAGCAGGGGGGGTGGGGGCTGGGCGTCGATTTTCGTGACGGGGGGCGCGGAAGAGGAAGAAGAGGAGGCCATTGTTTCGGTGCTTGGGTTTGGATTTGGATTTGGATTGGGTTTTTGCCGTTTGGGGAGTGGTGAGGTGGGGGTCGACATTTCTTGTTCTGTGCTGGGAGATCTGGGAGGGGGGAGATGGAGAGACGCGGACGCGCTGCGCGTTTGTGGTTCGTGGTTGGGGGTGCGGGGAGAGAAATCCGAGGCGTGTGGGGAGTATATTTCTTCTTGGGGAATTGTTACGCAGGAACGAAACGAACTCCTGCATGGAAGGTTCGGGTCGCTCGAGTAAATGGCTCAGCAGAATATTACTCTAATCTAATTATAGCTAGACCTAAAGGTGTCAAGAGAAAGCGTGAGCGTGAGTGTTATTTAGGGTGATAACCACCCACGAGTCAAAGAAGTTCTAGAAGAAGTTACCTCGGATAAATCTACAGTACCCAAAATAAGCATATTTCCAAACAAAAAAAACATCTCAAATGGTCGGGTGGTGTAGTTGGTTATCACATCTCGTTAACAGTATTACTGTGACACAATACCGAGAAGGTCCTGGGGTATGTTTCAACTCCTATTCTTCTTCCAAAATTATATACTAACAGTAAAGCAGATCGAGCCCCAGCCTGATCATTGATCAATACTTTTTACATTTTGCTTGCAAGAATAGCGCGTTTTGCAGGACGAGTCTTCCACTTCGGTGCTCTCTCCCGCACAAAGAAAAGGCATCGAAGTGTGGGTTTTGCTAAGCGAGGAAAAGGGGTCTCGTCTGGTCACTAACAACATTTCTATCTGTGAAATATTATAATCCTCCTACTTTACGCGATTAAAGGTTTGAAGTTGGAGAGATGGTAGAATCCTCCCTGCATCACTTTAGGAGAAGGGAGAACTTTGGACAGTTCGGACAGCTCATAGCGCCTATCGCTAAAATTTCTGCTCGACTTGACGCACTCTCTCCATGAGTAAGAGTAATAAGAGAGCCACTGAATAGAGTCTTTGCGTCGAACTTGAATGTATTTGGTTACATGTCTAGTAGCAATCTACTACAGCCAACAACGGTCCTCATTTCAACTTTGTGGTGGTATGTTCAAGTGACGAGAGCTTAGGGATCGGGCCTCAATTTAGCGTTACCAGAATACTGAAGCAGGTGTACATGTCGATTTTTCAAGGTCTTAGGCGTAGTGGGCGTCCGTTGGTCTAGCTAGCTTTTAGTTGCGTTTGTGTTGGTATTATTACGCGCGAAAACCAGAATCCATCTTAAGTATCCTCACATATATACGCTACCATTGGGTTACCAGACATTTATGAGCGCTCAAAGAGTCACTGCCTTTTCAATTTCTGGTCAACTAACCCTTATTAGCTTTTCTTGCGTGCAAGAAATACTCTTAGCTTCCAAGATTGTGCTAGGATAGTTAGAATTGGCCATGCGCGGAGGCTAAGGGCCATATTGGCAAAGACAATCTGGCATAATCTGGGTAAAATCCGAGCCTCAGATTATATTTGCCAATAGATCGGTATAATCTAAGAAGTTATATAATCTGAGAAGTAATCTACCATACAAAAAAACATAACCCCAAAATCGAGTT
The DNA here is from genome assembly GCA_007821475.1 of Lachnellula arida. Taxonomy (NCBI): domain Eukaryota; kingdom Fungi; phylum Ascomycota; class Leotiomycetes; order Helotiales; family Lachnaceae; genus Lachnellula; species Lachnellula arida. The sequence continues at coordinate 50,180 of QGMF01000019.1, read as the reverse complement.
TATGCTCTCGTATAATCTGAGCTGCGCCAAATCGACATTTTTGACCCTCTATAGCATCCTTTTATAGCCCCGTTTATAACACTTCTTATTAATAATTATTTAATATATTAACTAGTATTATATATATATAATTAATTACACCAATAAAGATGCCTCAAATACTTGTAGAGAGTATATTGCGCAAAAGGCCCTAGAAAATGCCCTGGAAAATGCATGCAAATGCCCTAGAAAATGCATGTAAGCGCTATAAAATTATGATGACTAAGTAGACCTATAAGCTTCTAATCTGTACGCATAATCTGGTGAGGGTTTGAATAATCTAGGGCTAGATTGTGCTCTCAGATTGTGTTTGCCAATATGGCCCTAAACTCGGGATGGGTTCCACCGTTGGGGTTTTTACATTTATCCACCGACTTCAAAGTATGGTCCATGGAAAAAATCATATTCTTAGTGATTTTAGTAACATCCTGGAGGTATACAAAAAACCCCTTCGCACTCAACTTGCAACATTTTTTCTTCCCATCTTCCTAACCTTTTTGGCTCTCAGACTTTCATAATCCATTAACATCATGTAAGACAACCACCTTTCTACGTTGAACCAACACTACTCAAACACAACTCAGCCGTAAACACACCGTCACCCAAGCACCCACAGGAGTTATATACTTCAACAAAAATGGCTTACATCCTGGATATTATCGCCCTCGACGCTGCGCTTGAAAAACTCACCTTGAGCGCCGCTAATAATTTATACACCATGGATGCTGATCATGACTCTGACCTGACGACCGACGACATGGAAATGGATCCAAACACTAGAACAAAGACTCCAGACGCATTCATGAAGATGGCCACTCCCCTCGACGCCTCCTTCGCCGAACCCACAACGCCAGAAGACACAGACCCCGAAATGAGCTCCCCGGAAATTCTTACACCCGACAACGACTTCGACATGTGCTCAATCTCAGAAACCAGCAGCACAGCCAACACCTTCTCATTTGAAACATCACCTTTCAACGACCGAAGCCTCAGGACCAGAGACGCCCGAATGGCAAACGCCATACTAGCTCTCGACGAAGACGTCCCCATGGACGTCGACGACAGCATCAAGGCCCTTTGGCAAAACAACCACGGCACCGCATCAAGCACAATGGCCTACCTCACGGACGACACCTACCTCGACTACAGAGAGCTCGCAGCCGAAAAGAAGGCCGCAACTCCAGCACTGCCAAGATCGAAAGCGCACCACGCACACCAAGCTCCCAAATCGACACCGGGATTGACACTCGATGCAGCTGAGACCAGCATAATGGCGAGGATGCTCTAGGCCCGGATGATCGCGCTCACAGCTACCTCCAATGAGCTGCCGTCAAGACGTCAAAGATCACGAAAATCTGAAAATTCGAAAATCACAGATAATTATCGGGCCCGGAATACAACAACATTCGACTAACAATCGGTACCAAACAACGAGAATGGGAACTTCACGGAATAGCAGGAAAGGGACATATCGCCTATTCTACCAACGAGAAAATTCCGACTAGCTGGTGTGGGGAAGAATTAGGAACCATGGTTGAGTTTTGAGTTTGAGCTTGCGCTTGTGGGATGAGGGAATGACTTGCTGGTGGAGGGCTAGGGCATAACTAAAGGGCTCGAATGAACATACACGTGGGAATCGCAGGCACTCTTTCCTCACAGAGGTTTTAGTGAGGTCTGAAATAAATGGGGAAAAATCCAACTGTAAACTTTTACGTGATTGCATCATTCCTGTGATTGACCGAAAATAATGACTGCCACAATTCAAGCGTACGTGCCCATTTCTTCACGGTCCATTTCTGTGCGCGCTTGTATGTAGCTCTTATGGGCACCGCCCAAACGCGAAAAGGGAAGGAAGGCTGGAGTGGTTCATCGATTTCCGCCCAACGGTGTACGTTAAAGAATGAACTCAAGGGGGCCATAACGTGAATGGTCTTTGTGGGTTTTGATATATATATATTGCACCAGGTGACCAGCACTTGCCGATCCAGACACAGATGAAGAAAGAAAAACGAATGCATTATTCCAGACAAAACGTTTGTATCAAGAAGTCTACACATGACATACCATCTTATTCTATATTCCCCAAATTCTAACAATCTCTTCCACTACTTCGTCTGGTCGTGCAATTGGGAATTCATGGCCTCCTCCAATAACTTTGAATTCCACTTTATCTGCTCCAATTTCCTCCTTGGAATCTTTGTGCAACTCATCGGCAATGCTATAAGGTGTCAGCAGATCCAGAAGGCGCACAACAGCCATACACGAGACCGAGCACCCTAGAAAGAACTTACATAATTGGATCCGTGTCGCCCGCCATGATTATAACCTTCTCGCTCAGCCTGCCAAGATTTCTCCACCTCCCTTGCACATATTCAATACTTGCAAACCTAATAGAGCTCACAAAACTCCTCACAAACCCTTCATGATTCGCCAGCTGCCAATCCGTCGCACCACCAACCGTAACACCAGGACGGTCTTTATTCAAAAATGTACTATCAAACCCCTGGCTACTATTCCCCATCACTTCCTCCTGAACAGCTTTCTCCAAATCGTCCTGCTTCACACTACTCGCGTTACTCGACGCGCCTCCCAGCCTCCGCCGCACGAGAGCCTCAAGCAGAGAAGCAGGAAGCAGCCCAGAGTAAAGCAGCCTGCCCTGCCATCCAAAATGCTTCGTCCTAACCAGCCCACTGGGCGCCAGCAGCACCAAGCCTTTCACCAAGCCGGGGAACGAAGAAGCGAAATCAGCCGCAATGCCGCCGCCCAATGAATACCCGATAATGCTGAAGCCCTCTGGCGTCCACGATAACGGCGAAGATGTGATCGCGAGCAATATCTGCGAGGTGTAGAGCCGCGCATCGTGGGGCAGGTCCACGCTATCAGAGTAGCCGCGTCCCCAGAGGTCAAGCAGGAGGACTCTGCACCCTTTGGAAACGAGGGCGTTGGCAATGCCGCCCAGAGAGAGGCATGGGGTGCTGATGCCGTGGATTAGCAAGACCTTCCGGCCGTGCTCGGGACCGAACTCATAGGCACGGAAGACGCCATACTGAGTTTGGAGTTAGAGATACGCATTCATACATTTTGCTTTTGACGTTGGTCAACTGACGGAGAGAGAGAGGCGGTACGTACCGGACTGGCTACGTCCCGAGCGCCTGGGAAGACATCTGGCGGGTACGGCAGGGCATCCTGCTCCTCTTTGCTTAACGTCGATAGTACGACCGTTCTCGGACTGGGTATCGTCTTGGGGGGTATTGTGTGGAATGCATATCTGGTTATGGCGACAAGAGCGAGAGTTGTTGCGATTGAGGTGCCGACGAGAGCAAGGTTTCGAGACTCTAGCCGAGGGAGCCGAGAGATGAGTGCCGCCATAAAGAAATTAATAGGAAAATGTGGTTGAATTGTGTAATGATTGTTTACTGGGAGTTTACTGGCCAGATTACAGGCTGTTAAAGTTTTTACCCCTGACTATATAAATTCATGAAGTGCAGTTGGGAAGCTTGAGCTCCAGATTAGGTAGAACTATTATTGGTCTGGGATTGGCCAATCAAATCGCCGAATTAACCAGTGAATTAACTTATTGACATTTATAAGACTTTATAACTAAACCTGCGATTCGACTAATACTTCTACACTTGCTAATTAATATTTCACCGCTTTTGCGGAGATCTAATAATCACCCCAATCTAGCTAAGTTAAGGTTATTCCTACTCTACTTGTATAGCACTCGTATATATGCAGACCTGCATCCCACTCTTTATAAGATCCAAATTGTTAGTGTATATAGCATTCCCCCTTAAGTAGTAGTTCTCACCAGACGCTTCTCATCAAGCCTCTCCATGTTCAAAAATGACTTTGTGTCACATGACAATGGAAATAAAGTACGGAACGAATATCCTGTAATGTTGTTCGTTACTTGGTTTGATGATATTGTGAAGATAGCCTATGATCTATAGTACTTAGATGCGAATGATCATCACAGCCCTCAAGATGTTGTTGGACTTAGCTAGTCGAGTAAGGGTAGAATGGTCAATCCACTGAGTCATATTAACATTTCTATTGTTGGGTTCATAGAGGCATGCAAAGATCACGAATCACATTTTAAATCTTTATAATCTGAGGCATCAGGCAAAGCTTCATTGTATCATAACTCATCTAACAACCCCGCGCTAGGTATTCCAAAACAAAGACGAGAACTGACGTACCCGTCATGGTATCTATAGAACATAGGAAATCGTTATGACTAAACATCTATCTATACAAAACTGGTAACAAATCTACCACCAGCTTAATAAAACAAGTTTTACCAAAATAAAATTCATTGGTGGCCATAATAAGGCATGTTCTGTGGTGAATGTTGGCCATAAGAAGAATTACTTCCAGGTCCACGAGTCATTGGCACTTGTTGGAAATTTTGCCCGGCGTTTACAGCCAGGGCATCGTAAACGTAGCCGGAATCATTGATGCCAAGCATGTTCGTGGTTGGATAGGTTGCAATAGCAGCTGGCGCAGACGTATAGTCTTGTGGCATGGAAAAGCCAGAGGCTTGATTGGAGTCGTAGCTCTGATCAGGAACCTGATGGGAGAAGCTGGCGTCTAAAGAGCCATAGCCGCGAGATAGTTCCACCTTATTAGGCTGCGCAAATCCAGAATTGACAGGTGCAAACCCCCTGTTCTGGTTGACATGGCTAAGATTGCCGGAGTCGAGCGACCCAAACGCCCGGGGCTGATCCATCTGGTGAACGCCGAAAGCATTTGGGTTAGAGTACATGTTGTTTTGAGTATACATGGCTTCCTGGGCCATTGGTGTATAACTTGTAGATGATCCAGTGGTTTGGTAGTAGGCCTGGTCAAATCCCGTTGAAGGGAAATGTGAAGGCATGGGGACATGGGGTGAGATGCTGTCCATATTGAACGGACTGGCAGATTCCATTTTTTCCCTGCTCCCAGGAGTTATGGGAGTCAAGATTTGCTCCACCGGGCTGATGATTGTGTTGGCATCAACATTTCTTGCTGCGACCAGATTCAAAACAGGCAGACTGATGTGTTCCATATGTTTCGCCAGATGAACTGTCAACTTCTTCCATGTTGCAAAGGATCTCCCGCAGAATTTGCAAGGCTCATCCTGTGGCCGATTCTGCGTTTCGTGGTGGCACTGTTCTAGCATCCTCCACGCTGGCTCAGTCAACCGAGCCTTTTTGATAGCAGCTTTGGTCTTTTGCTTCGGCTCTGGCAGCTTGTGCTCCCGAACAAGATGTTGCAGAAAGTTATCTTTGCGATAGCAAGGGTGCCTGCAATCCTCCACTTGACATATCCACCATTCCAAGTGACGATGACGCTCATTCTCATGTCGAACCCAGTCAGCCTTTCTCTTGAATGACTTTGGTTCCTTGCACTTATCGTACGTGCAAGTGAACGGCTGCACGTCTTCATGAACGTGTTTCGTCCAATCTGAAGGCTTCTGAAACTTCTTGGCTTTAAAGCACAGTTGACACTCAAACTCGGCTGGAAGATTGCGCGTTGGAGGCATTGGGACGCCCTGAGGGAATGTTTCTTCATTAAGAGCACCTTCTCCGGGATTGGAGTCATTGTCGGAGAATTCCGTAACGAGCTGCAAAGGTCCAGTCTGCTCTGCTTCGCGCGGCTGGCCCTTGGCGTCTAGCAGAGTGGCATTTCCTCCTAGGGACATGCAATGGCGGCCTGCTCCACAGTGTCGGTTTCCAATGGATTGCGAGTGCTTCACCCGTAGATCAAGCAGAGTTTTATATCGGATTTCCTGTTGGTGTGCGATCCTGCTTACTAGCCAGTTGTATCGAGGGTCCATGTCGGCATTCAAACGCCGGACATGGGCTTTGAATCCCTCATAGTTGGGTACTATAGGATCCGCTTGCTCGTCCGATTCGATCTTCATGTCAGCGTCGTCTCCCTGCTCGTCGTCATCGTCTTCATCCTCGTCGAGGTCCTTGGCTTCCGTTTGCTTTGGATCGGGATCCATTGGCGGCGAAGCCAGCGTGGGAAGTGGTGGGCCTCCCTGGCCCCTCCAGAGATCAGCAAGGCATTTCTGGCCCACCTTCTCTTGCGACGTCAATTCACTTCTACTTCGAGCGCGCTTGATCACAGATCTGAAGCCAAGGTGATTTGGGCTCCTGGGAGAAGTTGCCGTTGCGCTGACTGATCCAGAACGCGTATGAGTAGCTCCCACGGCGGCGAGGGGGCCAGCCATAGCTGCGAAAGCCGTATTGATGCTCGGCGTCGGGCGTTTGCCAAAACTCGAGGTCCGTGGTGGAGGCGCCAGAGTACCCTGGCTGTTCTGTCTCGAATGGGGCATTGCGTGAACCTCTTCAGGAATGTTCTGTGTACTTCGAGCACGCTTCAGCTTGCTATCGCTCCTGTTGCGAAAGGTATTTGCTATGCGATCAAGCCCTTGTTCAAACACGCTGTTCTGACGAGGTCTTTCGTGTTCTTTTGACTTGCTGATTGACAATTTCTTGAGGAAACTGCCGTCGGCAACTGCATCAAAATCCGACAGACTAGGCTCACTACGCCGCCGTGTGCCCCAAGTGGCTGCACGTGAGGCAATGGAGATTGTATCTGCATTCCGCTTGAATTCTCGAATGGCATCGTTTGATGTTGAAGGTTGAAATATAGGTTGAAATGTGGTTGTTGTCAGTGCGAAGGGATACGATGGTGCATCGTTCCAATGGCGAGGCTGCTGCATCAATTGCACATCGGCCGCGTTGAGAGGGGCGCCATTCTTCGGGGCGTAATATACTTGGCCCTCGATCAATCTATTCTCATGTACGCTGGCGGCGTCGTCAACAGGGGGGATATTGTTGTTTTCCTCGGCAGCATCGCGTCCGGGGCCAGACTTCGATTGCTGGTACCATTTCTGATTGTTCGCAGGGAAATATGATTGAGCAGGCGTTTCATCTTCCGCATCGCTACTCCCGCCAGCTTGAGACCTCCACTCCTGCACCTCAATGTTTTTGTTTTCAATGCGCCGCCGTTCTTCCTGTTCTTTTAGATTTGGAACTTCTGCATTTGAGATTCTCTTGCGTCTTTCCGGGTCCAAACCCGCCTGGCGGGTCCGATCATTGGACATCCAAGATCCATCTTCGTCTCGCAGAATAGGTGCTTGGGCATGCATCATGTTTGGATTTGCTACTTCGGTACCGAAATCTCCCATCTGGCTATAATGGCCAACAGGTTGATCGAAGGCTCCTAGTTGACTTTGTCCGTGGTCTCCCCATTGCGAGACAGTGACATGCGGACTCCGCTCGAGGTGGGCCATGGTGCTCGGCTCGAAACTCTCCGCGCTTGTATGACTGCTTCCACTTTGATCAGGAGTCAATTGAACGGTCGAGTTATGTGCTGGCACAAGAGGGTCAAAGGCCGGAAATTGCGAGGTTTGCGACTCGTTGTTCAATTCGCGCCGAAAGATGGTTGTGTTCCTCTTTGGTTCATTGGCACTACCTTTGGGAGAGGGTATATCCGGCGCACTGCTATGTACCGGGCTCAGAGGATATTTTGATGCCGTGAAGGTCTCGGTCGATGGTTTGCTTTCGAGTTGAGGTGGGAGGTCTGGCAGAGACCGGTTGAGATCAGGCGGTTGGTAGGTGTTGCTCGTGAGAAGATTCGAAGGAAGTGAGTCAATCCTACTGAAATCTACCCCAAAGAATGGGTCTTCGATCTCAATCTCGCTCAGCTCGCTCTGTTGGTAGTTACTGTACTCGGAGAAGCTGTCGCCAGACGTGCTGTTTAGGTTATTCGACGGACTCGTGGAATTGCTGTTGATTTGAGATTGGTTATAGGGAGATAGATGATTGTTACTGAATGGTGGATTGTTGAAAGGTGTACTGTTCAGCCCCAGGTCGTCGACGAGTTCTCGTGATTGTCGAGGGTCAGCGGAAGTAGAAGCAGAGTTGCAAAATTTTGAAGACATCTGTGTGACAAGTGCAGGAGGCTATGTATTCTCGAGGAGCTTTATAATCTGTTGCACTCGACGGCCTGTCCAGAGAGATTTGGGGGTGGTCAGTAGGCAAGCAACCAGGAAGCGGTCATTGTGCAGCCTTGGGGATAGGTCGGAGTGTGCTGCGGCTGGCCAGTTTACAGGCCAGGTGGAGAAAAAGCAGAACAGGTGAAGCGCTGAGACGAAGCTGTAACGACGTAAAGATGCGCAAGATTTCGAAATGAGACCGAGTCTGAAGAACAGCTTTATTAAAACGGTAAGTTGAAGAAGATCGAAGGAAGGCCGCGGCGCAGGAAATAAGCGTAGGGATGTACGGAGTAAGGTAAGGGAACGGATAGTGGGTCACGATTGCCGCCCAGAGGCTAAGATAAGATGGGATGGGATGGGATGGGATGGATGCGAGTGAGGGGAGGGGACATTTGTTGGTGTTTTAGAGAGACGAGACGCTGCTTCAAGGAGAACGCCTCGTGCTTAACCCATCAACCCAGATGCAAGAGAGACAACCGTCCACATCTGCTGCAGTGGCAGGCCATCAACGCCCACCCACGGTGAGAATATGCAGGCACTTCACCTGGCTGACAAAATCCCTTCCATAGCGCGGAGGGAGGCTGGGAGACAGCGGGTCTGATAGGAGGAGCCTCAACTGTACAGTCTGCTCATGATACCATGATACCTAGGTAGGGTACAGTACGGGCGAGGCAGACAGAATTACTGTACGGAGGTAGGAGCAGAATCAGCCCCAGTCCCCCCCAGCTCTCAAATCCGTGGCTGTGCACGGCGCAGCGATTGCTATCATTTATTCTTCGACCTCGACAGTCTCATGGTCTCGTCATTGAAAGATGTTCATGTTTTGCTTTGCTTTGCTATTCCTCACAGAGATGGCATCAATTGATCAACGGTGCGTTTAGTGAAGACTGTGGCCCTAGGTAAGTACATAGGTCGATATCAATATCAATAATCTCCTCGAGCAGGCAGAAGATATTGCATGGAGCATTCAAGATTCCTACCTCCACCCCACTTCATGTACTACATAATCATTTGCAGTCTATAAATTTCTCAAAATCCCATAGTCGGGGTGGACAAAGCAGAAAATGTCCCATTGAGAGACACAGCCTCTCCAAAAGCAGTGACCGAGTTCTACTCCGTATCTCCGCAGCAAGTCTTTTGCGCTGCCCTGCCCCACCTTGGAACTACTGTACCATTATCCACAGCCTCGTCTGTTTCATCAAATCAGAACCAACCAGTTTTATAAGGTTGCTGCATTTTCTTTCTCTTGTCACATTGATTCTGACCTCAGAGTATTACTAGTGGTAAGTAACAGTGTGTTTCACAAAGGGAAAAAAGGCCAGCCCGAGGCGAAGCTGCTGAGAGTACGTCAAATCAAAGCCGATCTCGGACAAGAAGTCGATGCCGATTCAAATCGCCCGAGTTGCTTTGGTTTATACTCGTCACTGGATCCTTATATAACGGAGCGCTTGCGCTTGCGCTTGTTAGACGCGCGAATGGAGAATTTCATTACTACACTAGCATCAAGTGGAGTTTTAATACCTTTCATTGCGTTATGTCTCGGACCTATGTGACTTCTCAAGTGTTAAGCTTCCCGGTTCAGTAACCTTTTTTTCGCCCAGGAAGATCCAACGTATATCTCGTTGTCCAGCAGTCATGTTTCTTGGCATGAATTTGGGTTGAAGATGGCGCTGCAAAATCCATTATTGATGCCGCCATACGGAGTAGTGTTCCCTTTGAACGGGTGTTGTCGGCCAGTCAAGTATGACGGACCTCATACGACCCCTCACTCTAAGCCGGACAAACTCGCATGATAATGCGGGGATCTACATGAGTCTATTTCCTTCGTGAACCGTGCGTATCCCCAGAAACCCCACTCTTCAACATCCACAATGTTACTTGAACTCTGATGGCGCCCAAGATCTGGCCTCAGTATTCGTACTCTTTGATTGAAAGTACTGCAAACATGACAAGAACTAAGGTTATGCCGCCAACGGCTGGCGATTTCGATGCGCTTGAGGCGATGGAGCCTACTGAATATGCAGCGAAAGAGAAAAGACTGGTGCGAAAAATAGACCTCAGACTCATGCCTTGTCTCATTTTTATGATTGTTCTGAAGTACATCGCCCCCTCAAGTGTAAGCTAAAGTTTTGACAAATTTTTAGCTATCTCGATCGAAACGCCCTGGCGAATGCCCGAGTTCAGGGAATCGAAAAGTCTCTCGGTCTTCATGGCGATCAATTTAATACTTGCATCTCGGTTCTTTTTGCTGGTAAGCAACCATTTCTTTCTTTGGCTTCCTAGAGTACTAATTCCTTGGTAGGATATATCGCGCTTCAGATTCCCTCCAATGCCATATTAGTTCGGACGCGGCCCAGTATTTACTTGGTAAGAGGATATCTGCCGTATTGCTGGTTATGGTTCTAATTTTTTGCTGCCCGTATGCATGGCGGTTTGGGGCATTGTATCCGGCTTAACAGCTGCAGTGCATAACTATACTGGTTTGGTTCTGGTCCGGTTCTTCCTTGGATTTGTCGAGGCGTCAGTACCAAGCTCAATGATATTTTCATGATTGCTGATTGGACCCAGCCCTTATTTCCCCGGAGCTCTATTTCTACTTTCGAGCTGGTATACCAGAGATGAATTAGCCTTGAGAACCTCAATCTTGTATGCTGGAAGCCTTCTCTCGGGAGGCTTCGGTGGCCTTGTTGGAGCAGGAGTCCAAGCGGGTTTGAATGGAGCGCGTGGAATTGTTTCCTGGAGGTGAGTCTTTCTTGGAGGCTCGATATCCTTATTCTGATTTCACTGAGATGGCTCTTCATAATCGAAGGATCGGTTACCGTCTTTATCTCCATATGCGCTTCGTAAGTTTTCTATGCACATATCATGAAGCAATTACTGACGTATTTAGGTTCGTCATCCCAGATTTCCCACATACGTAAGTTAACTTCCCCGAACATATTTTTCCTACTGCGGGTGTCTCAAGGGTGGTTTAATCTCTCAATAGCTCACCTCTCTTGAGAAATTGTTATCTCCTAAGCTTTAAGATTTCCGGCAATACTGACTACGAGATGTTGCTTATAGGACCAGATGGTTGAGCCAGGAAGAGAGAGCTATTGCCACGAAGCGTCTTCAGTATACAAGTGGAAGCCACGACACTGAACGTGGCTCGCTGTTCTCCGGTGTCAAGATGGCTGTGATGGATTATAAAGTCGTGAGTTGTTGCTAGGAATATTTGCATGAAACCCCAATATTGACTTGCATCTTCTTCAGTGGCTCCTAGCGTACCTTCTTCCGCATCCATTACTTTGCACCCTCACCTAATTCCTTCTAGGGTAATAATCATAACTAAGACTAGTGCAGGCGCGGTGACATCCTTGTACATCCCTCCACGAACCTATACTCCGCATATCAAGTACCTCACTGACACAATTGTCACAGCATCCCCACGCTCGTAGCTACCTTCAACTATAGCCGTGTTGATACCCTCCTCCTCGTCGCTCCTCCTTACGTCTTCGCCACCATCATCGCCCTCGCAATCTCCTACTCATCCGACAAACGCCATGAGCGTTGTTTCCAGTAAGTCAAGTTTTGGTCCTACGCCGGGATATCATGGCAGTCTCCAGAGCTTGGCTCTCTACTCGGAAAAAATCCCCGGCACATATAAGCTAAATCGTTGCACAGCATCGTGGTTCCCATCTTCTTTGGCATGGCAGGTTTCATCATAGCAGCCTCCACCACGATTCTCGCTGCACGGTACCTCAGTTTATTCCTAATGTTAGGAGGCGTCTATGGCTCCTACAACGTAGCTCTCGCTTGGATCTCCTCCACCCTCCCCCGTCCCGTTGAGAAGAGAGCAGCAGCAATCGCCCTTGTCAACACCGTGGGGAATATAGCCCAAATATACTCTCCGTATATGTATCCCGAAAGCGACGGACCCAAGTATTTGACAGCTATGATTTGCAATGCGGCCTTTTGTGTGGCTTGTATTGCTGCCACGCTCGGGTTACGTTGGTGTCTCATGAATGAAAACGATAAATTGCAGATGCTCGAGGAACAAAGCGCTGCGGACGCCGCGGATTTCGATGGTGTGAAAGCCACTCGAGAGGAGATCGTCGATGTCAATGCTGCGGGTGGGCTCGTAGTTCTAAATCCCGGATTTAGATACGCGCTCTGAGGGTATACCAGGAAAGTGTTTAATCGCAATCTGGTTTAGTGAGAGGCTTCACGCGGAGTCATTCAAGTTAGGTTGCTCCACCAGTTTCCTCTGCTGGAACATTGTTTTTCGGTATTGGGAGTCACTTGTTGCAAGAGGTATATAGGGTGCCCTCACTCCAGGCACCTTTGAAACCAAACTAAATCAAGTCATTATCCATCTCATCCACCAACGCAATCCCCACCTGCGTGGCCTTTCCCTCGACGCCGATCTGAAATCCAGCCTTGGTCCTTCTTCTTCCGCGTGTCTTGTTTCGAATGTCTCTACCACAAAGAATCCTCAAGAAACAAGCATGAATGTTAACTCAGATCGCCAAGTCCGGTCACTCGCATCCGCCATTAAATTTCCGTCCCTCAGTCCGACAACCAAGCCGGCATATCCTTTGTCTTCATAAACCCCACCAATTTTTTTTTTTCGAGGGTAGAGGCAACGGTATCTTATCAACCGGCAAGTTAGGATGCAGTTCTTCGATGTTTCTGCTCTCTGCTCCAACCATTTCTTTGCTTAAATACCCTCAATCAGAAGGAGCTATTAGACAGCACGAGGCCAGTCCTAATAAACTTAGACACTGGCGCTGTACACGTATGAAACAGGTATAGAAAGTATGGGAAGGAGCAGGTGTGAATGCTATGAAAATTAGATGGGTTATGCATGCTCTCTAAAGCCAGTTCACGCGTCCGGCATCCAAGGAAAAGCAATTGTAGAAGGCACATTGCACCTGAATTAAATGCTTAGAGTAAAAACTATACCAGGCACCCACTTGCTTGATGAGTAATAGACGAAGCTACACCCAGAAAAGTCCAGAGAACTAATAGTGGAATGTATAAGGTGGGATATAACTAGCCAGCGAGTTTAGAACTCCAGAAGAGAGTAGCCGCTTGGTCTACAATTGCAATTAAGGTATGCACTGAAGAGGGTTCCTTCGTTAATGGAAAGACTTTACCCATGAAGACCTTTTGGCAATATGCCAGTGGTCATTGGGCATGGATGGACTTCACCCTGATTCCATGCCCGAGCCAGGCGTGTGGCACAGACTGAATTAACCGTCGACTATATACATAACATCCAGCTCTCCGAATTCCTCATAAACACTGGGAGATCCACGAGCTTTTAATAATCCAGAGTCTCAAATTAGAAGAAAATAGGAGATTCTCGTTATTGGAGATAAAAGGATAATACATCGAAATGGCGAGCTCTGGCGTACGTACGGAAAGGTTGTACGACCGCGAGAAATATTATGGACCCCCAAACGTATAAACTGAAGCTCATCGCGAAGGAACCCGATCGTGCTATGTTATGCAGCATTCTAATAAAGGAGTATTAAATATTCAATAATAGAATGCGTGGGGTTCCCTCTCCCATTGCAAGCTTTACTACCTCAAACTACCGCACGCGCTGTAAAGCTCTTTACCACCAACCTGAGCCACTCATATTAAAAAAGGAAACTTTGCAAGGGATGCAAAAACCTCGGGAAGATCGCTGCTAGTTTTGCTCGAGGGCCTTTATCAGCCCTATGTATCGTATCATGAGGTTGAAACCCGCGGGGTCTTCCTAGAGTCTCATGAAATCCTGATGGATTCTTTAGCTGCATATGCAGATACTTCTAAATTCAAAAAAGAAACTCGTCGGGCCATTTCCATTCAGTTTCGAGACTAGCAGGTACTCCTCGCAGTAGCGCTGACGTGCTGGGCACTTTAAAGTAGCGAGAATCCTTCAGCGGAAACCCAGACATGATACATCATACATCAGACCTCGTGGTTTTAATGTCCACGTGGAGAAATGGGGGGACTGCATGGGAAAGCCGCTGCATCTGTGCCGTCTCATGTGCCACTCCTCTACATGCTAACCCCACAAACTAGATTGACTTGGAGCTTATAAATAGCGTCAGATCCATTTATAAACGCCGACGCCAAAGGCCCCCTTGGGCCTTTGCTAATAAGATTTCGTGAAGATGCTAAAATCGATGAATCGCTTTAGATATCGGACAATATCTAGGTATTCTGTACTTGAAGATTGTACCGAGGGTCACATTTGGGACACATGGCATCAAGATAGGGCTGTATGATACGACTTCTGGATCGAGTATGCAGGCTGCTAGGAGTAGGTTGGGAGCAGGTTGGGTCAGGGATCATGGTGCATGACTTTGTAGCCCGACGATGGTGGTGTACTCACACCAAACATATGCTTGGCTAGTCTGATCCTACTACTTGCCCAATACTTGTCCCCATTACTATTGCTATACAAGATGGCAAGTGACCATAAATCACGCCCGAGAACGAGATAAAACAACAAGGGAGGGCTTGCTGGAGCTGAAATTCCAAAGGAGAACCAAATCGTAGAACTATCCACTCTTGACTTCTCAAACCCCCACATACCTAGGTAGTTTTGTCACCTGTATAGCCGGCGCGAAAGAGCCTGTAGCACAATGATGCAGTCTTTACTCTGCTATCCTTGACCTTGAAGCCTTCGATGAATGTAAGAACTGTGATCTGAAAGATGAGACGAGGCTAGGACTGAGAGAATAACTTATGAAACAGTTCAACCTCTTAGGGTCCAGTCAGATAGCTTTCTGGAACGACGCTGAGCTCAGGCTTAATAAGCAATACAAATCCCCCGGCTGATACTTCCAAGGATCTAATTTTAGAGATTCGACAAAAACATGCGGTATGAAATTAGGGTTTCGATATTGTGCAACAGCGAACCCCTGGCGTTAGTCTTGTTGATTTGCTGGCAAAGAGAAGCATACCAATAGAGAGAAAGACTCCCGGGATAGCTGCAGCCCTGCAAATGTGCAATTCAGACTCTCGAGCTGAGGTGACAACTATGCCAAGCCCACACCTCAATCGATATTGAAGGTCTCAAACCCCAGAGCATGTTCCGCGATGTGAATAGTGCCGTTCATACAAATACGATTGACTCATGGAATACTGTAAGTAGCGGATAATACCCAGGAAAATAAGTTTTTCCTATATTTGCATATACTGTGCTTCTTATTTGCCAACACCAGAAACAACAGTTAATCGCAATTGGAGGTTTGGGATGTCTTTTCTATCCAGGCCGGGGGAAAATGTCATTGGAATCCCCAAATAGAATAAGCGGTGTAGTTGGTGATTACTGCAGGTGGGTTGAAAAACACCTACCTGTAAGGCATCGGGATCTGCCCGCAATGGTCAGGATCTACCTTTAGGCAAATCTCGAAAGGCTTCGTGGGCTCCTCGTGGCAAGCTAGGATGCTCCATATGGGAATTTAGGGTGTGGTGTCACCCCTTGACCTGCTGGAGTCGTACGGAGTAGATGATCGCCCTACATGCTTCTCTGTGCCAATCGGAAACCCTGCCCTGGCACATTTTTAGTGGCATTTGGCTATCAGTGGCCAGTCCCCGAACCAAGCGCGCTTTGCACCGCTTCGAGGGAAAAAAAGGAGGCTGATCGGAGAATTAGTCGGTGCCGCTTTTCGTCCAGTCAAGCAGCTGCGATGCCTAGCTTGAACATCTTGTACAGGAGAGGCAGGTCCGAAGTTCCCCGGGACCGACCGTTGAGAGGTTGACGATTTTGAAGAGGTTGGCTACGATGAGCATTCAGCCATCAGCTATCCACCAACAGCCCATCCACAGTCCCAATCTAATACTCGCGGAAGCATGCTGCCGAAATACACATACGTAGGAGAAACGTACAGAAGGTTCGGGGGCGTCCACCGGTGTTTGACATGACGGCGCCAGTCTTTAGTTCTCTCTCTTAGTTCGAAATTATCAGAGCAATACAAAGAAAGGCCTTTCGCAGTTTGCTGGCCCAACTAGTCATGTGATGCACCGAGTTCGCGCTGGTTGGATTCCAACAATCTGTCCCACCCCATGCAAAGCTACGGCGTGGTGCGCATTCTGTAGTATTGATCCTGAAGTCTGGTGGTTGCGACATACGAGTACTGTTGCAAGCTGCTATACGTTCCTTGTAGCCGGAAGTATAGCCGGAAAACCCCACAAGTATGTGTCTCTGTATGATGTGATTTGCTTCTTCTCATTGATATGTAATAGCAGTAAGACGCTATTACTCGATGCGTGGGTCCCTTGACTTTTGAGGCATGATTCAATGCGCGTGGCATGTCTGCAGCACACTGCAGTAGCCGGCCCCGGGGGGAAAGATTGTATGAGATCAAGGTCTAAATATAGACAGACATCCCTGTCTCTGGAAAGCAAACGTCTACCACCGTACATTTTGCTCGAGTAGCTATCTTGCAATTTCTGTAAAGCCCGACTTGCAACGAAATGAAGTCACTTGGCCACTCGCATATCAGGGTTGAGTGAGCAAGAAGGGCTAGCTTCAAGACCCCAGAACCATTGCTGCCTCGGGATTCGTTGATTGTCAAGTAAAATGTGCATCATTGATAGCTTCTCGCTTCTCATGTCCCAATGCAGAAAGCATTGGTATCAGCTCCCACTTTAGCCCAACTTCACGAAATATTGTCATGCCAAGGGATAAACATCTCGCATCTCGCATTACTCCCTAGTAGCAAAGATGTTAGTTCACTGTGAACCTAGCCTACCTTAGGTCTGGTTTTACTCTAGCTTCGTAGCAACCCCCCCTTTCTCGGCTTTAATAATTACAGCCCACGAACCCGGCGAGAACCTCCGTAAAAGGTCTTTAGTCAAATATTTCAACCGATGGATCGACGACCCCAAGCAACGATCAGGGTTCCATACGTGGGGAATCTATACAGTACGGAGTATCTATGATCACCTTTAGCGACATCGCTGCAGGATGAGTTCCGAGGTACGGAGGTACCTTAATTTCCATACCCTTGAAGCTATGACTCAGCGGCGCAAAGTCGATACACAGTATGCCAACTGGGGATAAAGGGGATAAAGGGGATAAAGTAGCCCGAGGTACGAACTAGGTAGGAGCCTTTGACGTGACAATAATAATGCATGCGCCGGATAAGGCGCCGAGCGAGAGGACCCCTGAGGCTAAAAGCATGAGGATTGGGAGAGACTGGGATTAGGATAGCATGGCATGGTATGGGGCAAGAGACAGCCATAGAAAAATGAGATACTTCCAAGGATACTGTATTATTTCAGCATCTGAGCAACAATACGCAGGTGTTGTGGTTGCACTGGAAATTCTGGCAGATAGTGGGGATTCGTTGGAGAGAAGAATGTTCTCTGGCTGGCTGCAGCGCTGCTCGATACTGTATGGTTCCCGACTTCTCCATACTTGAGCAGAATTAATGCTGCATCCTGCAGGGCTCATCGCTGTGCTGGTGCGGATCATTCATAATTCTGGGTCGTTGGTATAGCAGCAGCGCAGGGCAGGCTTGGGACCTGGGTCGTCCGCTGTCATCGGGGAGCGAAACAGTCTTTGGGCTAGTTTTCGCTTATGTGCACCCCCTAAAAGCCCTGTGGCGTAACACTAACAAACGACTATCGAACGCCGATGATCTCGCAACGATCACAGTGGACTCTCTGTGATTGCCCCTATACAGCGTCCTAGCGGTCAGCTGTAAGGTCCTCATGGGCAAAGTCAGGCTGACTCCCGGACCTGCACAACCTACAACTGCCTGGAGGCAGTCCTGTGAGCTCTGGAAGAAGTAAGCGTAATACGCAGATGGGACAGCTAGTGTAAATTCCTCACGAATACTGCTTCCCAAATGGCAACTGGGACCATCTCGTGTACCTTTATATCCCAGTAAGCAAGTCCACGCTTAGAGCCTCTCAGATTGATCCCCAGAGCATCGTATACGAAGTACAGCATCAGAATAGAAAAGTGGCGCGCCAAGGGCGAACCGTGCCAGGGCTGGAGCTGGTCGCGCGTGCTTACAAGCATCAAATTGATCCGCCTCGACGTTCCAGTAGCTCCCCCCTGGGGGTGGAGCTTGCACTTAATGTTACCCAATCTCGTGGCGTCGCAAAATTCATACCCTCAATGTTGGTCTCAAGTCCCTACTAGGCTCACAGATACTTGAAGATCACGATATGCCTTCTCCATCTTCTTCGCCACCACCACGATCCACCACCACAAGTCCTTTCTTGAAACTTGACGGAGGCTTAACTTGATTCAAGATACATTGCAGGTCTTTCATGTCTTACTCTTCGTCATTGGAATCTACCGTCCTCGGGTCTTCTCCTGGTTTCGCCAGTCCAGAATAAAGATTACAGCGAGACCTATGCTGCAAGTGGCGTGTAGACTTCCTCTCCCATTCGCTGTGCTGGTTGTTGAACTCCCCACGGAGACTGCTTAACCAAACTTGACTGGCCTATCTGCCACTTGCAATTAGCACTTTCATTAAGCCACCCCGCTGGCCATTCGTCTTCGCACCATTACCTTGGAAGAAATATAGAAGACAAGTCCTTGATATACCCTGAAACCGGCAGCCACTTCTGCTTGTACTCGTTCCCGCCAACCTGTCTCCCGCCTTCAAACGCCAATGATAGTGCTGCGCCCAGCTTAAATCGACCTCACAGGTTCCTCTGCCAGCTTGAATGCGATTGTACGAGGTCAAGTTCGTCTTTGGCCCCTATTGTCAGATTCAACTCTTCCAAGAAGAGTCAGACTAGATCCTAAAGATTTTTGAGATCGGGGAAGGAACTGAAGGCGAGGACACTGTCGGGCATATATACGGAAGACGCTCAAGCCAATATTTAGAGCCTGATTCGTAAATCCACTCGCATGGGAGTCAATCGCAATTGATGGCAGTCTCGGTCCTAACACCACTTTATTCGAAGCCAGGCATGTGGAATCTGGGTGATTCTCCAAATACATTCACTTCCGCCGGAACTGAACCCATACGAACTTCTATGGCATATCAATATCCCTTGGCGACATCTGGTTTGGTATCTTCGAACATCATCCCCAGTTTTCACCACCCTCCTTTGGACCACACACTACCAAATTCACCAGCATCACCAGGTATCCAAAACACAGGAACTTCAGCGACATCAAAATCATCAAAGATCAAGAGATCAATGTCTACCCCAAATGTACGTGGGCAGGCGACGGCGGAGGCAGCTG
The DNA here is from genome assembly GCA_007821475.1 of Lachnellula arida. Lineage (NCBI taxonomy): Eukaryota > Fungi > Ascomycota > Leotiomycetes > Helotiales > Lachnaceae > Lachnellula > Lachnellula arida. The sequence continues at coordinate 30,951 of QGMF01000019.1, read as the reverse complement.
CACTTGCATTGTCCGCAGATAAAAGGAGAAATAAACTGGGCTACCACAGAACCTCTGTCGCATGTGGTGAGCAAATCTACCGAGTTCGATGCAGCAGATGAACTGTCGCTGTGTGAAAGAATGACAACTGACTTGAAGCTTAGGCCACTGTCGGAGACGGAAAATTAGGTGCATTCCCGCTCCAGCTGATGCCCAAAACCGTTGTTCGAATTGTATCAGGTTGAAAAAGGAATGCAACTTCTACCCTGTTGACCAGCAGCCACAGCCAGATCCTAGACGTCGTGATTCTCAAGCGCACAGCGGTACTGGAATAATTTCCGAAGCATCATCGCCTTCGATATCTTCTGGTCAACTACCAGAAATCCCTTCTTCTCTGCCTTACCCCCCTTTGAACATGCCACCTATCCAAGACCTTGGAGGGCCCCAGATGAAGCGCCAGAGGACAGAAAGCTTTTCTCCAGAGGACAAAGGTGCGAGATCTCTCGATCCTCGGAACAACAGATTTCCTGAAAAAGTTGCAGTTGTCACATCATCCCGCAACTTCGACTACAATCAAGGCACCACCAACTGGATGGCTCCTGATGCTTCACCAAATGTCAAACACCAGACTGAGATGCCCCAATCTTACTGGCGGCCAAACCCGCAGGATTCACCCCTCACCCCCGCCTTCTCTCCATTCACACCCAGTTTGCAGATACCACCACCGCAAAATTGGCCAAACCCACATCCAGAGCATAGCCCACGAGACGACTCAAACTGGTCTGCACCACAGCGTTCCATCTCCTACAGCAATCTGGAAGGGTTGCAAAATCCCCACCCATATACGCCTTACACTAATACACCCGCAACTCCCGCCACAGATCATTACACAACAAAACCCCGTGGGCAGCATGCTGGGATGTACCCACCTTCGATTTTAACTCCAACGAGCGCCATCACAGCTCCGACGTCCTCGTCAGGGTATGAAGCAGTTCATCATCCTCATTCTGCAGGCCCGTTGTCATCGGCTCCCTTTCAAGCATGGCAACAACCTTACACGTATCAGAAGCCTGCTGTGTCTGGTGCCGAAGGATACGGTGCTTATGCTCCCCATGAAGCACTTCCTCGTCCGCCTGGGTATTCGGGACAGGCGCATCCATCTCAGCACCAAGCGTATGGGTATCCTTCTCCAACGGCTGGAATGTACTACCCAGGACAACCCCCAGGCCGATGACAAAAGGTTGAGTGGGCTTATACATAGGGGGGTTCGAAGAAGGTTGCGAACCTTGGGACTGTACGAGAGATTGTTAGTCGCAACACTCAAGCTGAGTATAGGCGATGAAGGAAGAACTGCTTAGGATGAAGGTCATGCTGGAGAGCAGTCACAGATAGAAAGGTCCTCCGTCAATGGTGTATATTGTACCAATAAATAACGCTTTATGAATCCCTACGACCGAGAATGTGCGCAAACGAAGCATTGATCTCATGGACACAGTTTGGAGAGAGAGATATGTTGAACAAAGTTGCCGGGAAGAAAAGGACATGGCCGTGGGAGACATCCATGGAATAGCTAGCTGTACACAAAGGGCGGCATAAATAGGTTTCGATTGGGGCAGCAAAATTGTAAAGCCTGTCCTAACTCTGCTCTTGAATTGCTCATTGAGTATTACAGTATGCAAAAAGCATTGCATGTCCATGAATCTGATACCTATTCAACTGCCGGAGTTTGAAGCACTTGGTCACACGGGTCTTTTGCGGTGTTGCCCCACTCCACCTGATCATTTTTAAGTTTAGCCCAGTCTCACAACCTCATACTGTACAGTACCTACGCAAATCTAACTTATAAGTCCTCCCTAAAATTGTGAGGAAATATACTTTTAATACTCCAAAGGTATCCAAAGGACCTTTTCTTTCCTTCTATACCTAAGGTACCTACCTAGGGATTTTAGGTACCTGGATTCAGCAACGGTAGGGGACCGAATTGCGGCCCATCCCGCGCATTCCTTGTCTATCAAATTGTCTCGTACAGCCACCCACTCACCCCCACGCATAAGCAAAAGAAGAGAAAAGCACGCAATCATCAGGTTACACCACGGGGAATTCAAGGCAGGATGACTGTACTAGGCCGTTTTGCAGGAATGTTCGAGGTAAGTCGCTTCTGGAAACCTCCACTGTCGCATTTCAATCCGTTCCATCCCATCCCAATCCTTCACGATTGGTGGGAGTATGTAAAGATACAATACGATGGAACTGATACATGCGCTACAGCCTCATCCCGAGGACCGTCTCCATCTGCGAACACACCGCGCCCGCTCCGTCGTACTAACGGCGCAAGAGTTCGTTCCCCTCTTCCCTTCCGCTGCACAACTAACCCCGCTTCCCACACAGGCTGGTCGAGATACGCGCCGCACAACGGACATTCGAAGGGGCATATGTTCGCACAGCATTGGGACAATTCTCTTTCGCGCTTGTGGTGCTTAAGATTTTCACGGCCGAGTTCTACAGCATAGGCGCCCTCTTTGCGACATATGGAGCGGGCATATTGCTTGTGAGCATGTACCGGCGGTATGAGGGCCATAGACAGTTCTTCAGTGAGGTGGGGGAGGATGGGCTGGGCAGGAAGAAGTTCAGGACGAGTGGGAATGCCGTTGTGGTGCTCACGGCGTTGAGTATTGGGGCGTATGCCTCTTTGATGGCCTTGACATTAAGGCTGGGGCATTCTTGAGCGGGATGAGATAGGGATTGTAAAATGGAAATTTGGGATACGGGCGGATCGTTGGAAGACCTGTTGGGACCTGTGTATTGGCGTGCGGTTAGGGGCAAAACATATGCCACGTTGAACGGATGCCATGCAGCCATCTGTTTTAGACACCCATTGTCAGCCGCAATCACGACCTTCCAAGGGCTTGCTAATATGGGACAAAAATCCTGTTGGACAATTAAGGCATAATGGTCTACATGGGAAGTGTGGATAAGGGTCGCTGAACGGCACTACAAAGAATACGGAAAGTCAATAGTCCCGTCAGCTAACGAGGCGAATGATAGCAACCGAGACAACTCGGGATACTTGGTAGCATATGGATTTGCCATCCGTGCCATTATATAACAGAAACTTTTAATAAGGTTAAACTGGGAACCTTCATCTCAATAGTACCTAGGTTTCCAGTTGCCACTTCATCCCGTATTTATGTCCTACAGCACACGGATGCCTCGTACAGAGGCATAGTTGAAGATGTTATATCATCACACATTCATTCGTTCCATTTACAAGAGCTGGAGTGGAACTCTTGATACCTCCATCTCCTCTTCACTTATCCCGGACTCAAGTCTTAGCAAGGCCCGTATTATATCTCACAAGTTATATACATTCTTGAACATGTTCCACATGAAAAATCCACTGAGTCACTCATTGCTGGTTTCTGCTTGCTTAGGCATTCAAAGTAAGAATTTCCTAGTTTCACGGAAAACTCCAGAAGATCTTCCGTGATATACATATTTTCTGCTCGTCGAAGTAGCTAGCTATTACGCTGTCGCTACTGTTCATTTCATTGTAGTCTAGCACGTATGGCCAGTAAATCCACCTATTCCCTGCACCTCCCATAATCTGAGATTTTGCAAGAAGAGCAGACATAGACGAAATATCAACTTCGTACTTCTACATTATCAGTTTCCTAGTTCAGCCTATGACTGATAACCAAAGATACTCTAGGAAAGCCAAGCAGGCTATTTAATGCCCAAACTCTTGTTCCTGACAGACCTGTTGCAACGCAAGCACTTCAGTACCTGGTACAAGAGGAGCTGATGTTCGGATCAGACTTGCTGTTCTTGCTTTGGTGAGATGTCAACGGTGTGAGCGCTTTCTTACTTGGGCGGTATCAAAAGGTCCCACACCTCTCATGAAAGATAGGTACCATTCCTTCCAATTGTCATAGTGTTTCCTGTGCCCCTCTATGCCAACCGAAGCAGCCCGAGACAGTGTGTAGGCTGATGCTTTGTGTCAACCGAAACGATTCTGATGAGCGTCGAGACAGCATTGCCTTCGAGAAGACACTCTTTAGCCAGGCGGGTACTAACTCGTATTGGTGAAGAAATAGGAGATATAGTATGATTATACTGTAAGGAAATATCGAATGTACCTTTAGGCCGGCTTGCTTTGAGATGTCCAACAGTGGAGTTTTTGCGAGCATAGAATGGGAGCTGGTCTGATATCACAAAGCACGTTGAGCATTTGGAAATGGATTGAGGATGGAATTCTCGGAATAGAGGGGTTTTCAACCGGAGATGGACGTCTGGTGCCTGTAGTTCTACTCTCAGTGTCTGGACAAATACTTTGCTTGCAGAAGCTTGCATTTATCGTAAAATAGGTTTCGGGGTAATGAAGATAGGATGGGTTGCAAGTACTCCATAAGCTGTCTCTGGAAGTCTACAACAGTACTTCGCCCACAAAACATATGGAGCTACCATGCACCATGCCCATTTGTCCACCATATAATGATGCGTATCAAATGTCTTCGGCAAAGCTCTAATCTGACCAAACACAGAGAATGGTCTCCTCAAATCGCGGGCCACAACCAATATCAACATCTGCATGTACCACTCTGCCCTAGAATAATCCTTGGCATATCACATAACACCAAACGCCTCCCTCCCAAGCTCTATCTCTATCCCCTATATGCGTCGAATTCATTCCCTCTTTCGTTATGAAAGGGATATCGCCCCTCTTCGATTATCGCGAAAGTGCAAGTAAGCCTGGAACCCGCAGCCAAGAATGAACAACTATAACACAGAACCCACGTCAGAAACTGTTTGCTTGTACCTAGAGATCGGAGTCTTAGGGGAGAGGAACGTACGCCATATACAATGACAGCAGAAAAGACTGTAGCGGCAACTGCGGCACCGTTCTCTGGGTCCTCGACGGTACCGACCATGCTATGATTGTTTGCTTTGAACAGGGCGCCGATGACTGAGAGAATCACAATGGCGAATACCGAGACGACGATGCTGTATCGCGTTCACGTTAGCTTGAAGTCTTCTTGTTGGGGCCGTCTCTGGCTGGAGAGGAGAGGAGAAGCTGCTGACCAAGACCAGGCTTGCATAACCCCCACGACTGGTTTCATGATGGCGGTGTAGAGGAGGGTATCTGAGGAGAGATTGAGATGCGGCTCTTGCCCTGGCTGATCGTCTGGTGAATGGGGGATGAGCTGGTGATGAGGCTGATTCCGACGTTGCCTGTTCTATCTCACGAGCTGAGCTGCTGTGACGAGTGTACTGTAGCTTGCAGTACGCTAACCTAACTGGAACAGCCAAGACTTTGCCATAGCTCCGCTCTTCACCATCTCATGTTAAATTTACACTCATACAACTCTTTTGCCTTCAAAATCCTCAATCCCAAGCATCTCATTCTTCTTGACCAAAAACACCGCTCTGATTAAACTTTTCTGGAAATGTCGGGGCATATGTCTAATTTCCAGCTACGTGCACGATAGTCAAAGCTTGCCCTGCAGGTCCCCGTTGGACACTCGATCCTCGTTGTTGAAACCGGCCAGTGACATTCACGAGCTATTGCCTCAGCTGGTCACTTTTATTGTTAAATTGCTATCATTGCTATTCTAGTCTTGATGCTGTGCAAGATCTATTTCTCTCATTGTTTTTCAGCGAGTTTTCTACTTCGAGCCAGCATGTTAGGACAAGTTCCCCAAGACTTGATCACCTTTCCACCTTTCCATTCCACTTTCCTAATGATTTGTGAATCAGGCTTACCATTTTGATTTAAGTCTTGTGATATCTATGACTGGAACACTTCGTGTGAACATACGTCATCTTCACTGGGGGATGTTGTTTCGTGACGACTTACCCTCAAATTCTCATTGTACCCGAGACATCCAAGGATGTCAAAGTCCCTTGATTATCTTCTCGCAAGAGGTTTCTTAATCTTGAGCCTTTACTGTCGACACTCTGCCTTAGAACATGTTTGCAATAAATGTGATTCGTGGCAAGTAGGCTTTGGAACTATTATGAGCTCATGGCCTACATGGATACTATGTACGTATGCTAAATTGCTGGTAGCTTCATCAAATCATCCATTATGATAGATTGGCTATATGATGCGGGCTCATCCAGGCGTCTTATCTGCCATATTTAGGGGTCCAAATACAATGTGGTCTTATTTAGGGCAAGCACTTGGAAGATTGGTTGGTACCATCTTTGGGTTCATGATGAGTCCCAGCAGCAACTTAAGGACAGATCCGATTTGTCCAAACTGCTTTCAGACCGGACAAGCTTTCTGTGGCCCAGTATGCGAAATTGATTTGCACTGATCCCTGTGGAAGAAAAGCTTGTCTCCTCGCCTATGGCCGGATGTCCATCAGATAGCGCTGTTAGTTGTTTCGAGATGTGCAGGAACCAAAACGCAAATCTGGGCACACCAACACACGGCACTTGCTTAACACGGGGTAACTACCCTAATTACCAACTAACCAGTACTCTCGGGAACCGTCACTGCCGTTCCAAAAGTACGGAGTAATTCGGTTTTCGTAGAATCCGTTTGAAGTCGGAAATATTTGGTTCTAGCATTTGGCTGTTGGATCTCGATCTCAATCACCGCAAAGTACGGTATCTATTTCAGCCGAACCTGCCGAATCACTTGGAAGCGCAACCGAGAATCCATCCGCTTCCATAAGCGCTGGAGACGCACCTTTTTAGAACTTCCAGCAAGCCCATAAAGTAGGTCGGATAGAGGTCATCCATGGCGCCTAACGCACGTTCATGGCCAAAGCGCCAAATCTGCACAGGCATTGGCATCCCCAGCGATGATCCCTTGGTACGCTAGGCAGGGGGACGTAAGGCTACAGTACCGGCCGCGAATGATCTTGATAGACACCGTACTTTATAATAATGAATCCTTTGAAAGCCATAAGACGTGAGTGTTCCAAAACGCAAGCTTTGATCGGAACACCTTATTAGAGACTGCTTCGGTGACTCTTTGAGAGTTGAAGCGCTGATTCTGCAGGTACGCGAGCCCTGTTTCACAATGTGCTGTCCAGTCTCCAGACGGAGGTTCAATATGAAACGAACAAACAAATAAAAAGTTCGATTGGTTACCCGTGCTCACATCCGCCAAACGGACCGGGGAGCTACCCCTGGTCGGTTAAACCTTATGGCAAGAGGAGAGGATCGTTTGTTCTCGCTGATTTCGGGACAGTATTACGGAGTACTCTATTAACCTCCAGCACTTCTGACTGTCTGAGATATGAATTTAGACGGTAGGCGCACAGGGTTCAGTGCTTCGTGTGTGTCCGGGCGTCATCTTAATATATAGTTGATGTAGTACCGCAGGGTCTTCTATAAAGGTAATATCCAATTTGCCCAAATTTTGTGTACCTCGAAAAACAAAAGCAACCCAACCACCCACCACCCACCTACCCAAAACCTCCTCTACCGCACTTCTAACATTCATTTTGGAGATACATAATCTGGAGAAGCTGCTCGTGGATTCACCTAATTCTTGCTGATTCTCGTCCATTCACCTCCGGTATGTGTATTGTGAATCGACTGTTACATTCCATGGCTCACCCTTATTTATAGATCGAAGCGCCGACCTCAACCTCCATCACTCCAACTTCCTGCAAATCCACAACGTCCAACATGCTTGCCATCAACCTCATCTCGGTCTCCTTGGCAGCTCTGCTGTCTTGCGTAGGCGCACTGAATATCACAACGGGAGCACTTGGCAACGCTACCATCGTCGAGAACAACCCCCCAGGAGTCGTCTATGTCGCAACTCTCCCAACCAAGGAATTCAACGACCCGAACGATCCTCGTGGCAATATCAAGGGCTCAGTCGCTGCTACCGCAAACCCAAATGGCATCGGTGTCTCCATCTCCGTCTCGTTTTCCAACCTGCCTACCTCTGGAGGTCCATTCCTGTACCATATTCATGATGTCCCAGTTCCGGCAGATGGCAACTGCACCAGCACACTAGGCCACCTTGACCCATTCATTCGCGGCGAGGTAAACAGTTCCCCCACTCGTCCTCCGATTCCAAAATGCTAATATAACCAGACTCCTGCTTGCGACGCGACCCTTCCCCAAACCTGCCAAGTCGGCGATCTCGCAGGAAAGCACGGCAAGATCGAACAAGACCCATTCATCGCGACCTACTCAGAAGACTTCGCATCTACAAGCCAAGGTCTCGGCTCCTTCTTCGGCAACCGTTCCTTCGTCGTCCACTTCGCGAACACGACCAGGATCACTTGTGCCAACTTCGCTCTTGCGGCATCGATTCCTCCTCCATCGAGCTCGAACTCGAGCTGCGCAGCCAACTCGACTACAGCAGGTGGTGCGGGCAGCTCGACGACACCGACGACGACTGGGGCAGGCGCTGCTCGGTTCACTGGAGCGGGAGCTAAGACTGTTGCTTCGATGGGCTCGCTGCTGGGTGCTGCTGCTTTGGCATTATTCTTGTAGGCTTTTGGGGACAATAACGCTTGGTAATGGCACATGAAATGGGTTTGGCTTGGTGATAATGGGCGAGTAAAAGGTGTTATTGGCGAGACATACACTTTGTAATTATAGAAGATCCCTGTGAAGTTACCACGAATAAAACTTCCAAGACACATGCAAAACAATACATCCAAACTCTCTCATTGCCCATCTTCCTTTTGCTGATCAAAGGTACCGACAGCTCAAGCTCGGTTCCTGCAGGGAGCAGCAGCAGCTCCCTCTGACGTTGAGTTACAGTACAGTACAGTACCTACAAACTCGGGACCGAAAACGCACAAACAACGACTCCAACCAGTTGTTTCATTTTGCCAAGACTCTGACACCCAATATGTACGTCCGTTTCAACAACATGAGTGAGGAACACGAGGCTTGGCACCAGAGTTTCATTCTTTGAGTATGGGGAACCCCTGCGTCAGGGGGGTGACTCACGTGATTGCAGCACGTAAGAAACAAGAGATTGCGCCAAAGTTGGATTGCAAAAGATATGGCATTGGGATTGAAGAAGGTAAGAACGAAACCAACGGCTGTGAAGAAAGAAGGTGTTGAAGCATGTGATGATGAATCGGCATGACGACTGTTTGGCTTTTCCCTCGCGAGTCACGATAGTTGGTAGTATACCTGACTAAAAGAACACCTCTACCACTACCGGTACATCTTCTTGACATACTCGCTTTTATTTTAAGTCTGACAGTGGAGACTGTTTTTACTCCATATAACCTACTATTGTAACCATTCAGAGAGCGTAGATATAGTAATTACAGGCCCCCCGGAGCGTTGAACTCACTATAAGATTGCATCTCTCTTGCTGTTCTGCAGATCTATACTAGGGTAAAGAGCCAGTCATATGTGCGGGATCTATCCATTCCACGCTAAACAGTCTCCACTGTCAGACTTAAAATAAAAGCGAGTACGTGCCATCGTGGCGGTCCGGTCGGTCCCATATATTCTTGCAATTGGGTCGGGTCTCGTTTTCGTTCCCTCTTTCCCACTAGGGCTGGGACATCGGAGGGGTCAAATAATACTTAGCTTACAAGTAGGTCCCCCGCGAACGAGACCCTGCGCAAGCTCCGGGCCGGTTGCCTAAGAGGAAGGGAAGAAAACACTTTATCTAAGTGGAAGTACTCGAGTAAAAGAAAGAGGGCCGCGGGGGAAGGTGCTAGCGCACTCTAGGATAGGGGGTGGATAGTACTATTTTTTATATAGAATACGTATTGTTGGCATCACAGGTATTCGTGATCACTTCTCTACTACGTAGTATAGACCTGACTTGGTTTCTGGTTGCTTAGCATTCTAAGTGGTGGTGGGGAGGCGAAGAGGATACTTGTATGATATGCCTCTTCGCTGACTAAGCTACACGATGCTGTGTGAGTTATGGTCACATGACTACAAAGGCTCTCACCACCTGTAACCTGTTAGAACAAGCTGGTCACATTAAATAGGGGCAACGCTAGCATAAGAGGTGATGAGCATATATTATATTATGTGTAGATTTAAGCTCAGACCGAGTGAAGATTTTTATCACTGCAGCAGCTTATGTAAGCAGCTAATAAATCCAACACGTATTTATCGATTCCCTATTTCCCACACATATCTTGGAAAGCTTCACGTAGTCTCACAATTCCGAAGAGCAACCTTTTCGATAGGCCAGGTCCTCCACTTCCCAGGACCAGAAAATGTCCAGAAGCAGAAAATAAACATTTGTTTGGATATGACTCGCAGCTCGCTCCAACTAGAACCATCCCGCTTTCCCGGGAACCCCAGGTGTGCTCTCGACCGCGGCCGCGAGGCTTCACCCATACGGAGTATGGTGAAGGCAGGTTAATGGGTCGCTGCAGCCGTAGAACTCTCGGCGGGCGTGCGCTAGTCGATAGCTCTGGGAATGTCGATGCAGGAGAGGTACTGTACCTAAGGGAATATACAATTTGAAGTTCGCAGAAGGTTTTGTTCAGTCTCGAGAGCCACTCGACCTAATGTCGTTGATACATCTTAAGACCCTGAAATGTTTAGGGCATCATCTACCCGTTGTTACCCCTCTTAAGGCCGTGGCCGTGCCTTCTTGAGCCCTATGCTATGGTAATTTTTCCCATTTACGCGGGTCTAGCTCTTCCACTGAACTGGTTCTCGGACGACGCGCGGACGCGCCTTTTGAGATTTTGCATAATTGTCAGAGCAGGCTCCGACAATTATATGACTAGCTCTTTACCCCCTGGTGTAAGTCCGCAGAATAGCAAGAAAGATACGGGGTAATAGGATAGGTAGCTAAAGCAATCTTAAAGTGTGACTTCTTATCTGGAGCGATGTATTTTGTCGGATCTGGGCTCTCTAAGTGGCGCGCAGTATACATCGTATAGCGAGTCAAGTGGTCAAGTAAAAACCATCTCTACTATCAAACTTAAAAACTACGTATCTTGTATCCACCTTTCAAGCTGCTCAGGGGATCCATGACCATTGAAAGCCTCAGGGTCCCTAGTTCTATATTTCCCGAATGTCCTGCATATTCCGGTTCTTTAAGGTTTTTTGGTCTTATGGCTAGTGACAGCTAGAGCCCGGTGCCACCTCTTAGTCGACAGGACCTAACCTCTCAAAAGTTCTCGCCCTGGGCTCTCATCCCGATTGGCGCAAGAGAAGTCTTCGTCTCTGAGTGGTATCATGATATAGACGGTATTCGACATCTGATGGAGCGACGAATTGGTGGGGATTGCGGTAGGTGCTACTGCCATCTCCTTAAAGACTTTTGCCTGTCCTCTTCGCCATTTTATCCTTCGTCTCTGTCAACTATTATAAACGTGTATACCATCACGATCCTTTTAATCTGACCAACATGACCGAAAACGGAGGACCGAAAATTGGTGAGTGTCTTGGCTCAAATGATTCTTCTCGGGTAGAGCTGATCTCGAGGTAGTTGCTGTCAATGTCCTGTTTGTGGCACTTACCTGGATCTTTGTTAGCCTTAGGGTGTATGTCAAGATATTCTTGACCAGAAGCTGGGGAGCTGACGATTATCTCCTCGTGGTTGCTTTGGTATGCACCACTCTTTTACCCCAGTGGAAAGTTGAAACTTTGGTTCTGATATTTCCCACCCAGATATTATTTACTTCATACGCTGGTTGTTCTTTCGCGGCAGTTACATACGGCACCGGCAAACATGACATTGACGTTTTGCCACAAGATATTCCAAAGGCATTGTATTACTGGTACTTCAACCAACTGCTATACACCACTACCCTTGTCTGCGCTCGTCTCTCCATCGCCATTCTACTTTTGCGCATATGTGTCAAGACCGTCCACAAGATCATCATTTACACAACTATCAGTGTGATGCTTCTCTACTCGGTCTTCTACTTCTTCCTCTCCCTCTTTCAATGTTCTCCAGTTTCGTACTTCTGGAACCAGTATGAACCAGGCGCGAAGGGCACTTGCATCACTTTTTTTGCCGTCGTACCTAATATCATACCTGATGCCGCTATCGCCCAAAGCGTGCTCAACTTCACAGTGGACTGGTAAGCTTATTTTCATACAAAAGAAATCCGCTTTTCACTCCAGGAGCCAAGATATGGGCTCCAGAAATATCTCTTAGCATATGGCTTTCTCCAAGCTCGTGGCTATTACAATGTTAATTCGTCATGGCAGGATTTTGGGTCTCCTACCCATCGCCTTAATATGGAACCTGCAAATGAACAAGCGGACCAAGGTATCTGTTGCCGCTATCATGTCTCTAGGCATACTGTTCGTCTCCCTTGCCCTTCCCCGCCACCACTCCACCCTTCCTAACAAACGATAGAGCCGGCATAGCAGCCATAGTTCGGATCCCCTCCATCAGAGTCCTCGGCACAAGCGGCGATTTCTTTTTCACCACCATCGATATCGCCATCTGGTCATGCGTCGAGCCTGGCCTCGGCATCATCGCCGCCTCAGCAGCCACGCTCCGTCCCCTCTTCCGCAACATCCTCTCGCTCACCGACCCTTCCTCATACCCACAGACTACCACGCACGGCACGGCAAGCCGGGCAGGGTACTTGCAGCAGAACAACCAGCGCGATCTCTCCTCGGGGTATCAGAAATCGAAATCCACATCGAGGTCGAGCTTGTCGGCCGACGAGATCGAGTTGCAGCCCAAGACGCACATGTCAGCCACGACTACTTGCAAGAGCAAGAACCCTTTTGGGGACGCGGGGAGCGGGAGGGAAGATGGTGGCATTCAGGTTGATAGGACGGTGGATGTTACAAGGGCTGGAGATGAGGACCAGTTTAGTGGCGAACCACATGCGCCTTGGCCGAGGGGGAAGGATGGGAGAGATATGGTGTGACGTTTGATTTGAACTTTGTAGTATTTAAAGTTGTATATATAGACTTTTCTTGTCTTAAAGATAAATATACTTATATCTTAATAATAGTCCACTACTATTTTTAGTCTTTGGGAGTTTTAAGAAATGCTAGGATTCCAGAACTCGAACTCCCACGCCAAAGTGGCGCCATACATTGCACCGTCTACTAGCCCTCAGGACAACACATAGGGACTTTTCATGGTATCACAGGAAATTCAATCACAAGGACGCTTCACTTAACTACTCTTGTAGCATATTTAAGGTATCAGACCATATAGTCTTCTATCGAAAAATGGTACCCAAATTTAGCTACTAGCTATAGCCGTGTCGGCGATTACTTGGTTCGCGGCGTTTTTCGGCTTTAGCTATAGGGGCTCTCTTTTATCTATACTGTTATTAAACTATCAAAATTTCCTTTCTTATTGCTCTATAGAGCTATACACTTTGCTGCCCGCGCAGACTTATTATGTATTACCACCTTTCTAGTCTCAAACTTCACGCCTTTAGGCAAACTGTACGGGTGTAACCTGATGTCTCTCACTAGTGGTCTATAGCATCCCAAACGGAGGGGAAGGTTATAGTCACAAGTTAAGGCCCTCGGCCACGCACTCGAGTGTGAAATGCTCTCTCTAAATCCTTAGCTTAGCATATCTCCGCACTCTTAAAGAGGTCCACAGGACTTCAGGCTTCGCCTGATATCCGCTAGACGAAAATCACTATCATTATTATCAAGAGATGCTGGGATATCAGAAGGGGGCAGGGTATGGGTATGGGTATGGGTATGGGTATGGGTATGGGTATGGGTATGGGTATGGGTATGGCTGGTGAAAGGCAATGGAAGGAGATGGGGAGTATGCTTGGGCCGGGCAGGACATTCAAGGATTGATACTGTACTGTACCCTGATTGCAATGCCATGTAGCGGAGCGACTAATGTACTTGCTGCTAATACCACTTACAACAATGAATTGATACCACTCCACGCGCATGAATATTACCACCCCATTCCTATTCCTGAATACAATAATCCCTTCAAGCTGTCTTGTCTTGTCTTGTCTTGAAGTCCCGAGATACAGCTCTTTCAAATCCCCCCAACCGCTCGTTTGAACGCGGGGTTTCATTGTGTTGTACAAAACAAGTATACTAATGTAGTTGCTACGGTACCTGGGCTGGGATATCCCTGAAACCGAAAAGTGTTTGAATTGCATTACGAGTAGGCTTAATAGAGTTCACTGAATCCTGAATAAGGTTGCGACCGCAAGCTACTGTACGGAGTAGCGCTGGCTACCATTTTATTATTAACCAAGGTCCAAGAGCCAAGTCAAAAGAGAGTGGGTGATGCAGAGTAGTATAATCTATATTGGGTAGTAATAACAGAAGCGTTTACGCATTCCGGGATATCGTAATCAAAAAGCCAAGCCAAGCCAAAACCAATTCAACGCCGACCCAATCCCAATCCCAATCCCAACCCCAAGTCTAAAAAGTCCCGCCCTGAGGTATAGCTAACAAAAGAGAAGATACTGGGTGCCTGTAGAGAACATCACCTCCACGTAGAATGCAACTTCGCCCTCCGCGGCCTGTGCTTCAACCCCACCTCTCCTCCACCCATCAGGCTCTTCCACCGCCTCCCCACACTCCCCCTACCCTTCCCCAGACTCCTAGCACAGTCCTGCCAATCGCTCTTGGTGAGCTTGAGCTTCTCCAGCACAAGTTCCACAAGCAGCCTATCTTCTTCCGTAGACCAGAAATCACTCCTTTGCTTCTCGCTCTCCTCTATACTCTCCCGCACCTCGTTATCCCGCGGACTGGACGCAGGGAGCAGCGAGTGGAAGTCCCCGCGCTCAAGACCAAGCGGGAGAACAGGCGGCGCAAGCAGACGCGCACGCTTCGGTGTGCGCGGCCCGTTCTCATCGCCGTCCTCCTCCTCCTCTTCCGCAACAGCAGCAGCACTCGCATCGTCGCCGTCGTCGTCTTCCTGTTGCGCGCGCCCACGGCTCATATCATCGTCCGCGGCTCTCCGCCTCTTGTTGATGCCTCGAGGCGGGGGACCGCGCTTCGCGATCTTCTTCCTCGGCGCGAGCGCGAGCGGCGAGTCGTCTGTCTTGCGCGCGCGCAGGCGCAGCTTGAACGGTGATGGTGAAGCAGCGGCGAGGGAGGCGGGGACTTCGGCGTGCGTGGTGGGTGGTGAGGGGAGTTGGTTGGGCGTCGTGAGCATGGATTGGAGGGCGCGGCAGGTTGAGTAGAGGTTGTTGAGCCTTGGTCCGGACGAGGGCGGCGGTGAGAGCGGTGGGGAGGCGAACAGGGAGGCTTTGAGGCGCGGTTTGTGGGTTGTTTGGGACGAGGAGTCGCAGCCTATGGCTGAGGGGAGTAACATGTTTGTGATCGGGGTGAGAGGGGTTGCGGATGAGTTGTGGTGGTTGTGAAGCTCGAAAAGTCGATGCGACAAAGCGAGTCGGCGAGCGCAATTGATGCGCCGGCTGCCTTCGGAGGTACCCAACGCTGGATAAAAGAGGTAAAAGTTGGTTGACTGTATTCCCCTGATCGAGAAGTGTCGTTGATTGCAAATTTATTTCTTTGCGACGCTGTGGTGAGGTGTAGAAGTGTTTTCGAGGGGTTCTATGCAGGTCCGGGATGGAGTGTGAAGGGAAGAAGGCGGCCACAGCGGGTTGAGGGCGGGCGGGCCGTGATATAATGCAGCGTCTTAATGCTCACTAAACAGATCTACCACCCCTGCAACCAGCATGGCCGCGTGATGGATGCGATTCAAAGTGTGGTGTGGGACCTCAGTCTAGCACTCAATTATTGACTTTAGTCCATTCAGTTGGCACTACGACAATCGAATTCGTCCATGTCTCATACACCGTAGGTCTGTATCGTCTCGTCGGAGTTTTCTCTGGGCATCACATCCCCCTTCTCCCTTTGAAAGTACCCTTCCGTTCCAAAATAGAAGAGTAGAAGTGACGATTTAAGCAGGGGGGCCATGAGACTTCCTTCCATCATGATTAATGGATCACAGCACCAATTAACGCCTGAAGCTTATATCCTCAACCCCCGAAGTAACATTCTGTCTTCCAAACGTAAAAGATCAAGCAGGAAGTCCAGAGTAGCGGTCTATAGACTGCCCGCTACCGCTCCCTAGAGCTGGGCATCCCGCCCAGGTTCAGGATCTTTCGATCTGGGAATGATTTCTCGATCCGCGATTGATATACAGGTACAATCGCCATACTACACCGTGGACTGACCATACTACTCTGCCGAGTTTCATTCTCTTGTCATCTGATTTCAGCGTTTTGCAGCATGGATACGATACCCGGATATCCATTCTATATTTACAGTACATGAGTACTGTAAAACCACTTTACGCGTAAAACGCGCTTGATGCCAGGACAGGACGCGGACGCGTCCACCTCACTGGTACAGTAGGTAGCCTGAGTCTTCCCCTCGTTCATTCCCTTCCATCCCAATTTATTGAACTTGTGAGATAGAACAATCATTGACCACGATACCTCACCATTATCACCATGTCTCAACCCCTCCTTCATAGCTTTCTATTTATTCCCCAGATTGTACATGTACCGGTACCTCTGAAACAAATATCCCGAGCATCGCTGTACTCCGTATCTTATCGGCTACTCCACCTTACCACGTACGTAAATGACTCGGTGCCAATGGCAATCCAATCCCGAGATGATGCAGGGCAAGGCAAGTAAGTCTCTGAAAGGATCCCCCTTCAACATGTCTCTACTGCAAGTCATCTGAGGAGGGGCGCGAGGGGGCTGCGAGGTCTGAGTGGTTGCATGAGAAGAGCCTGAGATTAAATCGAGCGCGTTACGCGCAAGGTACTCCGTACGCGTTTTTTCGCGTTTTCCTCTACGGATTTGGCCAATCATGAGAGAGACTTACTCCGTATTCTCGCTAATGCTCGGTGACTTGCCGAGCACAAGTGTGATGAGTGTGATGAGTGAGCTTCAATCTACCTACAGGGTGTTGTCACCCAACTTGCTACTCCAAGGATTATATGCCTTTTACCAGGCTTGTATGGACTCCCCCAGCCGGAAACATCCTCATTCTACTATAAAATGGGGCTTTTTAGAGTTTAATCCCTAAATAAGGCATAAATGATCTCTACAGGGGCCTTTCCAGCCAATAGAAACCCTGTATTAATATGGTCACATATTGATTTTAAGTGGAAAGTTGCAAATCTGGTGACAACACCCTGTATCCAAGTGGCCATAATTGAGAAAAGTACCTATGAATATGTGCATTGAAGATTCTTCTTATCCTTACTCAATTAACAATCCCATTATTATTGCTCATTCATTCATTCCACAATCAAAGTAAGTCGATGAAATTCGTTATTGGGCTGGTCATGTGACAAACCCCCCCTTGATAAGGTACCGTACCTACCTATGCTCAAAGCTCAAGATCAAGCCATCATCGCGGAAGTCTCACCGCTCGACCCCTGTCTGTAAAGAGGGGTAAAAAGACCCTGTCTGTGCTGCAAGGTGGGATAGATAGATAGGCTTTTCTGCATGTAGACTTCTGTAAGGGGTTCGTGGAGGCGGAGGGGAATTGGCGAATAGTTGCATCGTAATAAGGGTGTGCCGTGCATGCTGTTTTAGTAGATTTACAGTGCAGTGCAGTGCTGTAGTATCGAAAGCGGGCCGATGCAAATAATGTGCCTGGTCTGGCTGGACCCCTTGTCCGGAGCTGGATACTGGCTGGGCTGTACGAGTAGCAAGCACATTTTGCGCAGGTAGGTTTTGATGTGATGTGATGTGATACCAAGTGGTGAAGGCGTTGGGTAGGAGGTGTGCAGCGGCACTGGCGGAATATAATAACAGTCGGGAAGCTAATGATAGTGCTAAGGATAATGCTAATACCAATACGTTGCAGTACGTTACTACTGCTAGTAACCCTCTTACCTTTTGAGGTGGTTCATCTGTATTGCTGATTTGATGCTAGCCCGAAGTTTGGTTAGCAAGGCTAATATTAACATACTGTCTTCCGGGCTCCGGGACGACCTCAGGACTACTGTACTGTAGCAGTAAACGCGCTCTCAAGCGGGCTTCTTGAAGAGCAGAATCGTTGTAGCACCCCCGCTCAACACTTCATCCTTCCCTCCCAATGCTTCTCGCAGGTCCTTGACAAATACCTTTACACAGTCTTGCTCTGTACCGACTAGATCAGGGTGGGCTTCTCTCCACCGAGTCACCATCGAGGCCGTCGCCAAGGTCTGCTCAATGTCCGCGAGTTTCCTTGCTGGGCATGGCATTTAACCAGCATTGCATTGCGAATTATGAAGCTGGGCGAGGCAATCAAAACAGCAGCATGGGGCATACTGACCTTCCCACCAGAGAAGAACGTCTTGCCATTGCTCAGAATCCCATCTCTGTCGTAGTCGTGCTTGACGTAGTCGGACTTGGAAAAGCTAGGCACTGGCGGCGACACAGTCCATGGTAATGGCAAATTGTCGTACATTCCCTGTGCCAGTAGATTCCCAGGCATCTGATACTTGCCGATTACGACATGCTCAAAATGCAGCATGGTTTCCCTGAGCTTCGCTGCGTTGGGTTGATCGGGATCTGATGCTGTTAGGAAAGGAAACAGTAATTGATGGACAGAGCATACGTGGAAAGCCGGAGGCTAAAGAGGATTTTCATGGATTAGCTTTTGAGGTCTCCGAAATAATAAGCATTTCTTACCAATAGTCCATAAAGCCATGGTACCGGCCATAGTACCGCCCGGCTTCAGAACTTTTGCTGCCTCTGCGTAGAATTTGCTCAAGTCAAACCAATGAACCTTTGAAATTAGTAACAATAATGAGAACAGGTAGGTCTCGATACTCACAGCCACTAAACATCCCACCAGTCAGCAGGTGTTGATTCAAACAGATCTTGGACATTTCGAATAAGAACCGCATCGAGAAGATATCGTGATGCTTGAAAACAAGTATAGAAAATCCATACTCGCAACTGTCAACACATCCACGGACTCAGGTTCCAGTCCCTCAGCTCAAGAGAACGTCTCGACCGGAACGACCTCAAAGCTAATATCAGCGCCCGACTTAGTCTTCTCGAGCATCAACGCGAGATCACGAGTCACGTTTCCCGGGCCACATCCACAGTCAACAACCAGTCCAAACTGACCGCCGTTGGCAGCATGGAAGTCAGATATCGTCTTGTAGACGGCTGGATCGTAGGTCTTTCGGTGGGATGCGTAGGCTTTGGCTTGCTCGGATGAGTAGGATCGGAAGGTGGGGTCGGTAACGTTGGGGGTTGCAGATGCCATGATTGGGGGATATGAAACTTCTCAGCAGACTTTGAAGTCTTTGAAGTTTGTCCCAAGGGAGTTTTGTTTGTAGAAAGAGTAGCGTAATGAGTCACGGAAGTCGCTTTGAGGTTCCGCGTTATACAGTACGAATTCGCAGCTCAAAACACCTTCCGGATTCTAGCTATTCTCTCTTCATGCGAGAATTTCAGCTTCTGTCAAAAGCAAACCAAATCCCACCAGAAGTGGATATGGCTTTTACAGCTCATTTTTATGTGTATTTGAACATTTGGCATCAAGCCAGTGCATAGGTAAATGGAAGGGTTGGGTTGTAGAGACGCGGGAAAGGCTGTACCGTACCACGCCAAGCCGGCCGGCAGGGTCCGGTCCCGCATTTTTGGGCCCCGCCCCATCTCACATCTCACACTTCACTTCCGATCGCTGAGTAAGGCTTCCTTCCTCCAACTAACAACTCACCAGGTCTAAATCGAACTCATCTATTCATTACTAGCAATGCTCTCCTCCTCGAACATCTTCTCTGCGTTAAATTACCCGAAACTCTTCGAATTAACGACCGACCAACATACTGCCCAAATACGTAACCTCAATTGACGAACGCCCGGTCTGAAATGTGTTATATACTATAGAACACAACACCCATAAGCAAAGTGCGTCTATGCAGAATGGGTCTGAGTTGGCGTTGAAAGTTAAAGTACATGAATGGAAGGTAGAAAGAGGGCTTTTGAAGTTCCAGTGCGCCGAGTTATGTTATTGGAAAATGGGCACCCCGAGTGGAGGACGCTTCTTCACGATATGGATATTACACATTGTCCATATCCCAAGTATAAATAAATCTCGCTGTATTATCTATACTCCTTTCTCTAGGCAATGCCTGAGAAGCAGCTATTAAAATGCAATGCGAATATGGTACCCTCGGAGGAGTATCCTAAGAGATGGCTGAATACAACGCGCGTGCTATAAAAAGACCGGATGATGTTTTTCGAGCTGTTTGCCAGAGAGAATCCCAGAAGCAGCTCAAACTCAACACAAGTGTGTTCGTGGCATGTCAAAGTCTCGCAGAAAGAAACGCCCAACCAGTACCAGCACCAAGTGTCCTCCACGATATAATTCCTGCCAGGTGGCTCGAAGCATAGTTGCGGGGAATTGATTTGTACTCTCACATCGTTCCGCACCTTTGTCCAGAGCAATATTATTCAATCGGAATCTTCCATAAAACCTCCTCGGTGTATGGATATCTTCGCTGAGCCGGGGAAAGTCGAAAGGAAATTTCGGAAAGCGTTATGCGGTATTATACTTGTACAATCATTGCGGTGTAGTTGATATCGGGTATTGCATATGGTGAAAATCATGTGTGGTTGAATACGAAAGCGACCAGAGAACTCTTACAATCCTTGACGAATGCGGATGAGTGCTGCTGCACCATCAATCATCGTCTCCGCCTCATCTTTCCTGCCCTGCTCAACCAGCCTTTTGTAATCGAGGTTCGTCTGTCGAACTCTGAGCATGTCATACTGCAGCTTTTGCTCCAGCCTATCCTTTTCGGCCTTGTCATCATTTGCCCTGGCTGCACTGGTGAAAAGCGCATCGAGAGTCTCGCCTTGGATACCCTTCATGCTTTCCACCACAGGCCCTAGTCTGACATCGTTCTTCGGGGTAGTGGCAGTGCTAACATGCTTTGGCAAAGGACGTGGGGCACCCCACCCACGCCCAGCAGTCTCTGGAACATCTGCGAGTCTAGCAGATCTCTTGTTTCCATTTAGAAATTGCTGGTGGTCTTTATGATAGAGATTGCCAAGACGCTCGTTGCTCATGCAATCATAATTCATCTCGTCTTCTTGATCCCAGTCCTTTTCACGACGATAGTCATCGTACTTTCGGAAGAACTCCTCGTCACCCAGTCCGCGATCGTCATAGCTGTCATCAGATACTGAAATGGTATCATCAGACGTACGCTGCTTCTTTCTTGGCTCGGTAGTTTGGCCTGTGAATCTCAGTTAGCGTTGGAGTCTGGAAACCTCCTTTAATGTCTCAGAGAAGCGGAGAGAATCAAATGGGTATTGATTGGGGCCCTTAAAAAGTATGAACAAACTACGTACCTGTCTCTTCAGACTCCAACTTAGACTTCTTGCGCTGTGGGCGTCGAGGTTTATCGTCATAAGGAGCATCTTCAAATTGGTTACCTCGTCGGGGCGTAATTGTGCGTTTAGCCTTGGGCATGAGCTTTGGAGCTCGCTTTACTTTCGGAGGATCCCAGACCAAAGTGCTCGAGTTGACTTCATGACCTTCCATAGCCTCCCCCGTGGTATTGAAAATGCATTCTTTGCAAAGTTGCTTGTTGCATCGCCCACATCTCTGAAGGACGGATTTGTTTTGCTTGCCACAACCATCACACTTGGCAGTATGAATGGCAAGGGGAGTCCATTCCTTGTGCTTTTCTGCACCAATCTCAAGGTAGCCGAAATCCCCTACCTGATAGTTGCGAGGATCGAGAAAGTCGGCAAGGTCTTCGTTCTTGATGCCGCTCAGAGATTGGCCTGGGGTAATGGGATTCTTGCCGAATACATCGTCAAACGTAGACAAATTCGGCCTCTTCTGGTCGGATTTGCGAGGAGTGAATGTGCTTGATGGTGGCATCTCCGAGGTGTTGCTCTGGAAGAGAGCCACAGATGGAGTCTTTTGATCATCCTCTACGGGCGGAGTAACAAGATCCGGAGATTTTATCGGGTTGGCATCCTTGGGATTCGCCACCGATTTTGTCTTAACATGGCCAGTACGCTTGGCAGATGGGCTGTCTGCTGGTGTCGACGTCGAGTTGGCTCGAGTGCGCTTTGGGGTAGAAGAAGTCGTTTGGAGAGAGCTCTTGGGGGTACGCTTGGTGCGAGGGATCGCCTTGTATGAATTTGAGGCTGTTCCAACTTTGGAGTTTGACGTCTTGTATGGGTTAGTTCTGAGTTTACCGGCAGAGGCATCGATCTCGATGCTGTCGACGAGCTTCTGGGCGTTAGACATTTTGAAGTTGAGTTCTGAATGTTTGATATGACTTGCTGTTGACGGGTGTCGAGAAAGGAGTCGGAGTCGGTGGGTACTTATTTCAGTGGAGCGCTCGATGGTGAATGGGCTTGAATGGCCTTGTGACGTCCGCAATGATTCACAGCGGGTGAGGAATTCAACTTCGGGAGACTTGATTCCAAACCAAATGAATGAATGAAGGCTGTTCAAAGGCTTGCCGAGGGCAACTCGTAGCGATTTCTATCCCTCACAAGCCATCTTACTAGGAGGAGGTAATTATATGTCAAGAGGAAAAGGTCAACTCGAGTAGATTCACTTATGTGTATTGACGGAAGTGGTTCACAATAGAATACTCCCTGATTTTTCTCTTCTGAATAGAAACTGCAAAAAGGGGCTGTAAAATGAAATAATGATGCAATGCGGTGAATTTCCTTGCGTAGAATCGGAAGATGTTCTAACTCCAGGAGGTAGAGCGGAAGCGGTTGTCCCTGTTACTGATGTCAACGATATCTGTTCGGGTGCTCTTTCAGAAGAGTATTAATTGGAAATTCGGTATATGTTGATATTGAAGAATGTTACGGGCTGAGGAGAATCAGAGCTCAATACATAGATCGCACCAACAGCCGTTTCATTGACACCTGCCTAGCTACTTCGACTTTTCTTAGGGCGCTCCTGCTAAACAAGACACCAGTATGTGTTTTCCGATTGGGCGAGAGCTTTTCTTAAGTTCAGCAGTAACAGGATAGTTACATATCGATGGGAGTGGCTTTAGTGCGTAACGCACAATTTGCATCTCTAGAGTATGCATAAACCTTTTGAGCCTCAGAACGGGACTGCAATATAAGGAGTCGGAGGCTAGCACCACAAAGATACGGATACCTCCTTGGATAAACCAAAGCTTCGTTTATAACTCATTGTAGAACAGAACCCCTAAGTAATGACATCGTATTTCATCTATTTTACACGCTTGCTCCGCATTCCCATAATTCCCATTATTCATGCAACGCCTTACCATCCATCGACCACCTTGGTCTTAACGTACATCCCATTGGCAGGTCTAGCCGTAACGCCTCCCTTAATCTTGATATTCTTCTCATCACGTTCATTCTCATCAAAAAGTGCAAATTCAAAACGCCCAATCCAAGCAGCAAGTAAGCACGCGAACTCCGCCTTCGCAAAACTTTGCCCGATACAACTTCTCGGCCCATGCAAAAAGGTGAGGAGGGAGTAGGCGCTCGGTGCTCCACCATTGGCACTTTGAGGGTTTTTGTCGGACGGGAGCCAGCGGTCCGGGTTGAACTTCCCAGCATCGGGGCCCCATAGATTTTCGGCTTTGTTAACGGCCCAGGGGACCAGCATAACTTGTGTACCTTTAGGAACTTTCTGGCCAATGATAGTAGTGTCCCGTGCGGCGATTCGAGGGGTAAGAGGCACTGGAGCGTAGTAGCGCAGTAATTCGCTGCAGACAGCGTTGAGGTATGGCATGCGGTCAATCTGTTGGCTAGTTACAGTCGAGTCATTGTTGATGCTTGGAAGATGATCTCGTATCTCAGCTCGAAGGCGAGTTTGCATTTCTGGGAATAAACAGAGCATGTAGACCGCCCACGTTATTGCTGTTGCTGTGGTTTCATGACCAGCGGCTAAGAAAGTCATAAGTTGATCAACGAGGTTTTCGTCCGTAAATCCCCCGCTTTCTAGAGCAACACTCAGTATATCGACGTCTTGCAACTCTCCCTTTTCGAGCTTCTCTTTTTTCGAGCGGATGAGCTGCCTGCAGGTATCCCTAATCACCCCCGAAGCATGATTCAGATCTTCGTTCCTTTTCACGGGCAATGCTCTCACCAACCAGGTCGGGAGAAGCAGACCGACCAATGCCAAAACCGCAGCTGCTTTCGTGGGTCTGAAAATCTTCTGGTAGGTGACACTAAGAAGATTATCAGGATCTTGAATGGCACCAAAATCTTGGCCCATCCCAGCAACTCCAATAATGTCAAGAGTAGCTCTTCCTGCCCAGCTGCCCACTTCAAGAACGGGTGTTCCGTCGGACACCGGGCTCTTCGCCAAGTCTTTGGGGTCTTTGAAGTCTTGTTGTAATGCATCACCACCAGAGTTCACTTTCTCTGTCATCTTTTGTACTACCTCTCTGGACTTGTCCCAGAACACTGGATACAAGTCTTTGGTATGTCTGAACGAGAATGCTGGCGCCAGATTCTTTCTTTGGAACTTATGCTCGTCTCCTTCGGCCAATAGAACCCCGACCCCAAGCAAGCGCCCAAGGCCAGCCGTAACATGAGCGGGCTTTACAAAATCGTAATTTTTCGCCACGAGGACTTCCCCGAGTGCTTTCGGAGAAGCAATAATGAGGCGTTCCGCGTTTAAGAGCCCTAGATAACGAATAAGGCCTTCATTTGGTACTGAGTTGATCCTGTAGGTAGACGTTAGGAGGTGTAGCTGGAACATGTTTAAGATTTACCATTCAATCATCGGAATCCCCGTCGGCCTCGCCAAGATATCTGGGAATTGTCCATTCCACCAGCTACCACCGCTAGGACCGGGAAGGTGCCTCAGTGGGGAGACAAATTTCGGCCATAGTATGACTCTCCAAACGGCAAATAGCATAAAGCCAACAATGAACAACTGCGAGAAGGTTCCCAGGTAGCTCGGCCTCGAAAATAGGAGTAATCCAGGCTGGTGTTCGACGAGGATGTATGTTGCGACGGCCGACACAGCCGTGATGGCCTTGACAGGAACATTAGACATGGCGAGTTTATGAAGATTGGGGTTTGGGCCAGAAATTCGAGATGCTAGTCCTTCCTGACCACTTTATGTAGATGGACCTTTATGGCTGCTCAGCAATAGATCTTGTGTGTTCGGCGGAGATTGTCGTAAACTCGGAATCTGTATTGGCCCGACTGGCTACGGAGGTAGAGCTGAGTAAGAGAGTCGATGCGAGTACTGCACGCGCGTCGTCGGTAGGTATGCGTGCCGACAATTCGCATGTGTTTCTGCGAAGCCAAATACAATTCTCGTGGTGTTGTTGAAGTCGAGGGAGGAAGTCGATCGTGGCGAGTTTCATCAGAGGGTCAGAGGGGCAAAATGAATAGAGGGGGAGGGGAGGGGATACTGTTTGAAGTGAATTTAATTAAGATCTCGCAGAGAATCTGTACAGATATAAGTAAAATCAAGAGTGAATAAACGGCAAGATTAACAAGAGAGAGCTGTCTATGAGTACAAGTATGAGGTTGGCATGATCGCAAGAGATTCTACTTGAAGCATACCGTATCCCGCTTCTGCAATACGGAGGTACTGCAAGGTTACCGGTACCTTAAGCTTAAAAGAATGGCCTGATCTGCACCTCGCATCGCTCACCCTCCCGCACCCCGCCCCGCCCCGCCCCCTTCCAGAACTTCTTTACACGATTCCAGGAACTCGGTCATATATTACTCCGTAGAACGCGTCGCATGGACTACTCCTAGGTTCCCCGACTTTCTACTTACAGTAAAACCCGGCGACCCGGCACGGAGATTATTATTGTGGAAAGATGGATCGTTGCTCCGAACACAAATAAGCGGCATCTAGCACACAGACCACGACCACGAACGAGGAAGCTTGACGGCAGTGCGCAGGAACAATATTTTCAACACAACTGCCCTGTCTGGGAGCTTTGAATTGAGGATGGAGGCGTGTTAAAGATACCTGCTTTCAACATCAATAGGAAGTATCCTGCTTGGTTAAAGAATATCCCAGCAGCCAGTTTTGATTCGTAAGTTGCTTGTCTGACAGATAGCTTCTCTTCTCCACATATTGCAGAACCTTAGCTTAGCTAGGTCTTGGTTCGCAGAATGGTAATAGCGGCTCTGGGTATCTCCCGAAGCCTGGTGGATAGCCGCAGAGCAGTTTTCGTGATATCTGGGGTGTTTAGGCATGCAAGCTTGACTTTATTATCTCATATTTCCCCCACCCTCCGTCCCCACCCTCCGTGGACCTTTAAACCTCGATGCCTCTTTACAAGAAGATCTCACATCTTGCTCATTCTCCGAATTGTGTTCAAAGGATTATCACTGAGCGCGGTAATGAGTTTCCAGTCCGACAAAGAGAACAACCTCGATAATTTGACCTCGATGACAATGTGGCATTGAAGGAAATAAAAAAGCAGGAAGCCGGTCTACCTAATGTTCAACAAACAGGTTCGTGTCCGTCACCAGGCAAAATTGGCTTAGTTTGTTGCATTACAGAAACACCGCGCTTCTTGAAACTACTACGAGTATATTATGACCTGGTTATACCTGCCTTATTCTGTAAAATCATATACACAGAATAATATCTACAAGTCCCAGAATACAGGAGGAGCCAAGTGAGCTAATCATGCTTAGTTAGTAGATTTACATTACCTAGGTACGTTCTTTCTTATGCCGACTTGTAAATCCTTAGTACCGCATCTACTTAAATACTTGACAGGATTTCGATCCACCTAGTTGGTAAAATCTATATATATCTCTCAAATATCGATTCAAGACAAGCCTCGAAGTAAATATCAAAGGAAGAGGAATGAATACAACATTGCATGACTAACAATAGACGACCTCGCCTAGGTAGGTAAAAGAGCATGACAAAACGCTACGCAAGAATGAGTGTTAGAAAAATAGATGAAGACCTCTATATAATTAACAAAAAGGTTCCACAAGTCCCGGCCATTGCTCTGAGATCTTGTATAATCCTTGCTTGCTTTCTTTGAAGATAAGAATAAACTCCGTTATAGCGAGAATCCGTTATGGCGAGAATTAAGATTATAGTCAGGGCTTTTTTTGGAGCTTGCAGACTGGCATTGAATTTCTTCGCTGCGTATTTTGTTGCAAGCTTTCTGCTTAAATTGAATTATATATCTTTTTTCCCCCTGGTACAAAGGTAAATACTCCACACCGCTTACGTACAATTTGATATGAGAGACTAGTAACTTACTTGTAGCATTCAAATCTTAGAAGGATTAGTGAGAAAGCACTAGTGCATCTTCAATTAGATATTCATGTCATGTTGCTCCGCTTACCCCGTATAGAAACAGTTGCGATAAATCTCCCAATGGAAACATTATAATAACTATACGATTATACTAACGCCAAAATGAAACGCTAAGTATCAAATTTAGAGATGATTTACCACATCTCCACTAAACTCTTGCTAAGCACTGCCAAATTCGAGGTGGACACTAAAAATGGGGGTCAGTCATGTGACATATAATTCAAGTGGAATGTCATGTGATGTGGTGAATTCGACATATCTCGGATGTCACTTCGACCTTCTGTTCCGCATCCTTTGCCTCTATTATCGACTTTCACTTCATCTTCATCGGGCTTGGACACTGAAAGACGAAAATGGCTCCTCTAGCTACCGTAGCCATTCTGTCCATTGGGGAGATGGGAACGGGGATTGCCAAGCTTCTTGTTGCTCATAACTATCGGGTGGTGACGAATTTAGAGGGTCGAAGGTAGGTGTGGGTGTTCTCTTGCTTTGCTTTGATTTGGATTTCAAGTTTTGCGTGCTTAATATCTGTTCTGAATGTTTGAGTAGCGTTTCATTGCATTTCATTTTTATTTCATTTTAAAAAGGCAGTATGGTTGTGAAGCTATATTTCCCCCTTCAAGTCTCCAAAAGTGGGGGAACATAAAGCTACAATTTGCAGTTGGGGAACAAGTATCTCTCCTTCACATTACTCAACTACTCAAATCCAACGGTCTATTCTATCGAAAATACATTCTTACCAAACCCCTTCCAGCCAAGACACTCACGCGCGAGCCGAAAAAGCATCCATCGAAGCCCTCCCCTCAGACCTCTCCCTCATCACAGAATCCGACTACATCCTCTCCATCGTGCCCCCACGCGACGCAGTCTCAATCGCAACCCGCATCAGCAGCGCCTTCAACAGCCAGCCAACGCCCAAGAAAACGCCCCTCCACTTCCTCGACCTAAACGCCATCTCGCCCCGCAGCGCCCGCTCCATCGCCGACATATTCTCCGCCAAAGCACCCGCCATCGCCTTCCTCGACGGCTGCATCATCGGCTCCGCGCCCTCCCAGCCCCAGTCTCAGGTACCCACCCCGACTCCAAACACAACCGAAGCCCGTGGTGGGCACCACCCGAAACCAAAAACGCCCCTCCCGTGGTCCAAGCCCAGCATCCCCATCTCCGGCTCCGTCGCCGCGGTCCCGGCTTCCTTTGCCCAGTTGGCCGAGACGCTGAACATCAAGCATATTTCTGACGACGTGGGGATAGCGAGTGGGCTGAAATGCTGCTTTGCTACGGTGACGAAAGGCTTTACGGCTCTCTGTATTCAGGCCTTCACCACGGCGTCTAATCTCGGCGTGCTGCCGCATCTGGTGGAGGAGATGGAGGCGAGGCTCCCGGCGTCGTTGAAGACTGCCAGGTATGGCGTTACTAGCATGCCGCCTAAGGCTTATCGATGGGTCAAGGAGAGTAAGTTCTACTTCCCGCTTGTCTTGTCTTGTCTTGTCTTGTCTGTCTTGACCGAAAGAAGGAAGGAAGATAGCTAACTTAACTTGCTTATCTGACACAGTGGAAGAGATATCCGCCGCGCACGAAGAAGATGGCGGGTTCGAGTCTGCCGGAAAGGGGCTGTTCAGCGAGGTAGCAAAGGTTTACGAGAGTGTAGCCGATGATTCCGTGTTAGGGGAGGAGACGACCGAGAGGAGGAAGAGGGGGCTTACGATTGAGGATGTGGCCGTGGCGATGGGGGAGGGGAACGCTGCCAAGCGGAAGAAAAGTGCTTGAGTTGCGGATATACAAAGTACGTGGATGCTTACGGGTAAGATTCTCAACGAATGCCCGATTCCAAGCAATGCTGCTAATGCTTTTCTAGACCCTCTTTTTTAATAAAAAAATACATGGTACAGTACCTCAACGCTTTTCACCAGCCAGGATGCCTTTAATTGCCTACTAGATACCACTTCATCCCCACGAATTATAACATGACCCCTTCACGTCCCAATTCAAGTTCCCAACAACAAAATAAGCGCGCAACCACCCAGCCGATATAGATACTACCCAGGTACTATTAACTCTAAGCACTAGCCGCCTAACATTACACACCATCCCCCACACTTGCATAAGCTGACTCGTACATTCATCTTCATCTTCATCAATATCTCACCCCCGGGCCGTGACCCCCCGTGATTCGTATCATTATACGGACTCGTAAGTTCGTATGTTCGTATATACAATAGCTTTGATCCTTCCGGGTCGATTGATCCCGAGTCCCGAGTCCCGAGTCCCGGGCGAGTGATTTGTGAATCTTTGCAAGAAAATCCGTTAGATGATTATAAGTATGTCTGTTCATGGTATATTTTTGGAAAATACTCGTACAACTATTTTTGGAGGGAATGAGCGAGTTTATAGCGAGTGAGGTTTATTGTACCAAGGCTCGTGCCCCTGAGCGTCTCTTGCAGGAGGACCTCTATAATGTCTGAGATGGTCTATAGACCTTCATGATCAAGAATGCCAAGAGAGAAAAGTATATACAATGTAATAGATTTAGTAATTTAAGGTCTAAGCTTTATATACAAGAATTATCTATAGGTGTTGTCCTAATTATTCACAGTGGGTATAAAAAAGAAAGTATATGTAAGTAGTAAACGCCCTCCCAATGCAAATAAACCCTACAGTCTCCTTTTCCAGGATCGACTTTTCAATGCAGCCAAAAGGCTATTAGAATAAACGAAATGTGCATAGTGATACATCCCATTCCCCAGGCACTCGTGGCAGTTCTGCTAGCCGCGTTCTTCTTCTTCTTGCCCGTCGCAGTAGCGGTGCTTTCACCGCCCCCCATGGTAATCGTGCCGATAACCACGATTCCAGTCCCGGATGGTGCAAGAGAGAGGACGTCGCCTCCAACAGTGACTTTTCCGCCTGCTGTGAGGGTCTGTCCTGCGATAACAACGCTAGTGATGGGTGGTTGGTTTATTATGGATGCGGTTGATTTCTTGGGCTGGCCATTGATAATAACAGCGCCGGCTGAGGCCGCAACGGAGATGGTTTCCCCATCAATGGTAGCTACTCCCCCAGGAGTTATGGTTTTTGATCCGATTACTAAGTCGGAGTTTGCGTCCTGGGTGAAGGTAGAGGAGCCGATCACGAAACCTGGCTTGGAGACGCTTGCTGTGGGAGCTGGGAGGGTAATTACCTGGCCACTAACAGTAATTGCACCCCCGGGAGTCAGGGTTTGGCTTCCGATTACGAAGCCAGAGTTGGAGTTTGCAGTGATACTAGAGCCGTCGACAACTACTACTGCTGGAACAGTGGAAGCTGGGGGTGCTTCGGTTGCGCCGTTGACAATAATTGCGTTTCCATCTGATGCCATAGAAATCTTTTGCCCATCAACAGTGATAGACGACCCTGGCGCGAGTGTTTGTGATCCGATTATAACGGCAGAACCGGACCCTTTTGACATAGTCTGGGTTCCAACAACTATAGGAGCTGGTGCAGGGGTAGTACTTTCTGACACGACCTCGGTCTTGGTAGGCGAAGCAATATCCACTGGCAGAGCATTTTGAGATGAGCCTCCACTGCCAGTTATGGTTGAAGGTGGCAGAGGGTTTTGGTTGGAGCTTCCACCAGCAATTGTACTTGCCGGTTGAGGAGGAATTTGAGTGGATACACTCCGTCCTTGTGTCGGAGAATTTTGAATCGGTTGAGTTCCTTGACCTAGCTGAATGGACTGAGCTGGTTGAGACTGGCTGGGTTGAGTCTGTTGCACTGGCTGTGTTTGCTGCCCTGGTGCTGTTCCTCCCGTCCCAACTGGTTGTGATCCAGGTTGAGTCTGTTGCGCTGGCTGTGTTT
>QGMF01000018.1:0-112307 GCA_007821475.1 Lachnellula arida | reverse complement strand
TTAATTTAACTACACTTATAAAAAGAGCTATAATAGTGGTAGAGAGTATATTGCGTAATGCGCGCAAAATGCACTGAAGATGCACTGAAGATACGCTAAAGATACGCTAAAGAATGCGCTAAAGAATGCTCTAAATAGTGCAAGGGCGATAAAATTATAATAACTAAGCAGACCCACAAGCTTTCAAATCTGCGCCTACAATCTGGTGCGATCAAAGAACAATCTAGGGCCTGGTGGGCCAGATTATACTCTCAGATTGTGTTTGCCAACCAGGGCCTAAAATACAGAAAAATCGCTACGGTAGATAGGAGAGTAGAAGTAAAAACTAAAAGACACTAAATAATTACCAAATCAAATTTATACACCTATACGCGAACGAGGGTTTTGGCGCCTGCTACTTTATATAGTTAGGATTTGATTTAAGTTTTTAAGTTGAAATAGTAATGGTTTGTGCCCCTTTTATGCTGAGAGCTGGAGAGCTAACACTGCTAGTTTTTAGAATCCTGGCGAGCTCTCTAGCCTGGGAGGATAGGGAGGATAGGAAGGATAGGAAGGATGGATGAAGATATAACTGGGGTGGAGGGATGGGAGAGCTCTACTCTCCTATCCAGGTTGGTAGGATGGGAGATCTGATACGCTGGTTCCAGGTTGTGCAAGTATGGTATGTACACTCTGGCAATAGCTTTGGGTACCTAGTCCACTAATTAGCTAGAAAGATAAGTGAGCACCTTACTGTCAGAATAGAATCATTGATGGCTACCTTACCTACCACTATAAAGGTCGATCGCGAATGCGAACATGGAACTGGATTTCTACGTACGTACGGTATACATCAGGGGCCCGCGTTCCTGGGCACCTATAGTACAGTATCCGATATTAAGCATATGATATAATATCATATCACAACAAAGCCTTTATGCCTTTAGCCAGCCAGCCAGCCAGCCAGCCAGCCAGCCAAAAACGCACCACACCATACCATACCATACCATACCATACCATACCATACCATACCATACCATACCATTTCCTCCCCGTCCTCGGACATACAAAAAAACACACCGTTCAAAACACGGCACCTCAGCCAGAAACCACCTGAGCCAGAAACCAACTCATCTTGCGAATAGTCGGCTTTATGTTCATACTAG
Source organism: Lachnellula arida (assembly GCA_007821475.1). Classification (NCBI taxonomy): domain Eukaryota; kingdom Fungi; phylum Ascomycota; class Leotiomycetes; order Helotiales; family Lachnaceae; genus Lachnellula; species Lachnellula arida. The sequence goes on along the minus strand of QGMF01000018.1, from coordinate 111,162 downwards.
CTCCTATATCCAAATTCCTAAGAATCGAAATCAAGTTCAGTTCTCGTCTTGCAGGCTTCTCGGGGACTGCAGACTACAGTAGGCTTCACGGTTGATTAGGGGAAGCGCGTAGACATGATGAGATGAGTTGTGTGGTCTGGTTGAAAGAAAGCATGTAGTTACGTGAGTCCTCTATTGCGATTAAAGGGCGTGCGGGAATGCAGGGCTCATAAGTTTAACTACAGCTCGTAACATTTCCACAGGAGATGGGTTACAACCGGGTTGTAACTCAAAGGCGCTTGGCAAGAAAGTGTGTTGTTGGAGGGGCACGGGATATGCCACTTTGGTCTGGAACAGGTGATGGGAGGCAGTTTCGACGAGAAAAGGGAGTTGTTGCAAAATTAATGCCAGCAGTCTGTAATGATACCTATATCTCGGATGGTCTAACATCCATCGTCCTTGTCCGAAACGCCTCTAATGCAAATTATCGTAACATCCATTCCCGAGGGGTACGTTGAAGTACACCCAAACTTCGCCTTTTATACAACAGCCTTTTCCATACCAGTGGCCTCGTCCGCAAGTATAGTAACACCCTTCCTCTTCTTCAAGACGTTCTCAATGAAGGCTTCGCCAGCCTTGTACGAACTCCTCACCAAAGGCCCGCTGGCACAATATAAGAAGCCTAGGTCCAGGGCGCGTTGCCGCCACAATTCAAATGTCTCGGGCGTAACGTATTCCTCAACCTTCATGTGTCGCTTGGTAGGGCGCATGTATTGACCGAATGTTACCACGTCCACATTGACTGCTCGGAGATCTGTTTCGAGTCAGCAAGTAAATACCGAGTTCTGTGCATTTAACATACCTTTCAATGTCTGCCATAGTTCCTCCTCCTGCTCACCCAATCCGAGCATAATACTCGTCTTGGTGATCAATCCTGGAGTCGCCTTCTTCGCCGCATCCAACACTGTCAAGCTCTGCCTGTACTTGGCCCTCCTATCTCTCACATACGGCGTCAAGCCCTCCGTAGTCTCCATATTATGCGCATAGACATCCAACCCGCTCTTCGCCACCATGTTAACCATTTCCAAATTGCCTTCAAAATCACCCGTCAACGCCTCCACCAGCATATCGGGTTTCTTCTGCTTGATCTTCATGATCGTCTCCGTCCAATGTCTTGCGCCACCATCGGGCAAATCATCTCTATCCACAGCCGTCAACACCACATACCCCAGCCCCCAGCGCGACAATGCCTCGGCGGTATGTTCCGGCTCATGAGCATCCAGCGGCGCGGGAGCTCTGTCCGTCTTCACGCTGCAGAATCTGCATCCCCGCGTACAGGTATCGCCCATGAGCATGATGGTCGCCGTCGCAGCGCTGGCATCGCTTCCACCCCAGCAGTCCGAGATATTCGGACACCTGGCCTCTTCACACACAGTATGTAGATTCAGGCCGCGCAGGTCCTTCTTGATCTTCTTGTAGTTTGAATTGTCCGGAATAGGAGTCTTTAACCACGACGGTAGCCGCGTAATCTGCTTCTTCTTCCCTGCGGGCCCGACCATTGCAGTGCGTAGTTCGAGCGCATCTTCGGATGTGAGAGCTTCCTCCTTCAAGCCGACGAATTCGGTGAATGATGGAACGGTATTGAGTTTGTCTTTGAAGTAGGTAGGACGTCTTTTCGTGACGGCCTCGGGAGGCGAAGCTTCCGTGGCGAAATTTCGAGGGGATGTTGAGGATGCGGAGAGGAAGGAGCGGGATGCTTGCCGTAATGGCGGTGCATTCAAGCATCGGAATCTCGAAGCCACTGCAGCCATGTTGGATGTTATTTTCGGTTCAATGTTGTTGAATGAGATATAGGAATCTTACCTGTCGTGCTTCAAAGTCGCCGAAAAACGGACGTCTGCTTCAACCCGCCTTTTGCCGCGTCCACGTGACTATAAATCAAGCCCAAACAAATCAGTGCGATTTCCAAGCAAATCTTCTTTCTCTCTTCATGTGCAAGTCTTAAAGTTATCGCGAAAGTATCTCACGACCAACAATTTCATTTTTTTCTATAGACTACGGAGTATGCTTGCTACCTGAAGAAAGACAGACTAGCAAGCATAGCGACCACGAAGCATGGCATCTCAATACTCCATCTACACCCAAAGCTCCGTTAAAACAAGATTGCAAATCATAAGGTAGGCACGGGCAAGTGACAGCAAAAGTCCAAGGTATACCGCAAACGAGGACGCCATAAATCAATCAACCCCCCACTCAAAGACTGACACCGGCCAAGAAAACACCAGGATTGCTGCTGGAGGATCTCGAAGAAGACTCGGTTCCTCGATACACACCCCTTCTTCGCAACTGAGGTGGAGCACCCCAGTCCTCTCCAAACAGACTCTGATTTCCCTCCGGCGTATCATCAATTTGATCGGGATCCGCGACAACCCAGCCACTGAGTGCCTTGCGAGAACTGAGACCTTCCGTGGCGTAGGAGAGCATGGTTCCAAAAGCAGCGTTCATGATGGGAGCCATGGCTTTGGCAATAGGCATCTTCTCCATCTCTTTGACCGTGTAAGGCTTGTTGTGAACAGGACCGGGACCCACTTCTTTGTTTGGCGGGGTGTTGGATCCATATACAGGGCGAGATTTGTGGTGCAAGTCTTCGAGTTCCGTAATGTAGTCGTCGCTTGTCATGGTAGCAAATCGTCGTTGACCACTGTAAAAAAAGTCGTCAATGGCCTCTTTCCTCTTCTTCTCTTGCTCCTCTATTGTCGTACTTAGCTTGTCTATATGTTTCTGGGCATTATAAGACAGTGGCGTGTAGGTTCCATTCATGTTAGTGGGAATGCCTTGCGGAAAGTACTGGACGACTGCGTTTGGAGGAAGTGTATCAATGACCTTTGTCGGGGCCATAGGGTTGTTTGTAGGTCCTTGCGGATTATGTACAACTTGCCCTGCAGGTAGAGTTGCTTGACGATTGATATAGATGTTCTGGACTCCATAAGGAATGTAATTGTTGGCCCATGGCGATGACTTCTGAGCGTTGAATGTTTCAGAGGCTGAGGTAGGTTGATTAGGGGCCCAGGTGGTTTCCATTTGTTGTATTCCTGCCCTGTTGGTAATGCTTTGCTGTTGTCGCTGACCTGGAGGACCCGCGGTAAGTGGTTGTGGGTATCCGGGACGAGCCACGAGGCCAGCGGCTGATTGAGAGGTGGAGCTGCCGTAAGCACCAAACAAGGGGTTGATTTGGCTCGTTGAGGATGCATTGACAGGTTCCGGGAACTGGTATGCCAAGTTCAATTCGCCACGCATGTTGCGCTGTTCAACTCTAGGGTCGGCTGGTTTCTTTGGGCTACCACCGAATCGTGGACTGGAAGAGGCGCTGCGAACTGCTTCTTGATTAGTGATTGTGCGTTTCAGGTATAAAGAACCTACATAGCGGATGCCTTCTGACGGCACTGTCTCGACTGGCAATTTTCTGGAGCTCTTGTTGTTTCTGAAGTTCCTGGAACAGATCCAACGTATTTCTTCGGCTGTTCTCTCTAGAATTGAATGGTGCGGCGTGGGCGGAAAGTCTGGTGGTTGATGATAGGGTGGATGGGCTTTCTGATCTCAACGATTCACAGGGCAAAATCTGGGTACTCGCTCGGCCTTGCACCGCACGCAAGATTTCCTTCTCCAGCTCAGTCATTTGTATTTGCTCCTTAGACGCGTTTGGTCCAGGGGACGGCGAATAAGAAGGGAACGTCGCTGACTGCGCACGTGTAGACTGGGCCGAGTTTGGGCTCCTGCCAATGTGCTGGGCGTATGCCATGGAGTTGGACTGGTTAAGGCTGGGTGGAGGCCCACGAGGTTGATAGTAGGGTTGGAAGCGTGGTCCTTGAAGCATAGAGATCAAGGTAGGTCTATTCGCGCCCTCACGCTGGATGCGCCTGGGTGCTGAGAACTGCGGCTTGACATTGGGATCGACGAGAGAACCAACAGTGGTATAGGTAACGGGTTGTGGCTTGATGGTAACGGGTTCAGGAGACTCTGAAGGAGGTGCTGATGGCAGATCTGGGTCCCAGTCCAAGGAATCAAAAGCATCATCTCCATGGTTGTTCTCCTTGGTATCAAATGCCTTTGCACCGTGAGACATTGCCATTTCGATGGTGTTTTGGACTGAGTCGTCCGTATCCTCGGTGACCAGCGTGTCTCTATCGCGAGGGCCAACACCAATACCGGTTCCCAGGGCGGGGAAGGTGTCGTAGTCGAATTCCAAACGTGCTTGAGTCGGAGTAGGATCAGGATCCAAGTAGCTCAAAGCACCTGGACGAATGTTCTCTTGTTTCTCGTCCGGCGTCTTTGTTATTGTTCCCTCACTCTTGGTGGTGAATCGGCCGAGTTGGCGAGGAATATCAGTCTCGATGTTTTCGGCCTCGCTAGCGGAACCCGAACCCGATTCAGAGAGAGAGAAATATTCCTTCACCACGCCCTTAGAACCCTTTCTGCCCTTTTTCTTTGGGGCAAGAATTCGAAAGGTAGCACGGGATTCGAGGGTTTCGTGTCTCGAGGGGCCGTTGTTGTTGTCGTCGTCGTCTTCATTGGAGTAGTCAAAGCTACCATCACTGAATTTCTTGAATGGGAACATTTTTGTGCGAGGTATCGTAGCTTTGGGAGATGGAACGCAGATAGATCTTGCAGAGTGGATGCAAAGTGAATTGGAGAGCTGATTTAAGCACCCAATTTAGAAGTTATAAACAATTTGCAGCGCGATGGGTGGTCTGAAGAGAATAATGCTAGAAGGTGCGTTCGTTTCTCCATGGAGCCTACCTTTGTTGACTTCAAGGCAAGACAAACTTTCCCTTTGGGTCAACGGCAGGCACAATCTAAGAACAAGGAAGCTGCAATTCATTGATATTGAGGAATAAATTACATTTCACCTGTTCTGCATCCAAATATCATTCCAACAAACAAACTGCAGCAGTTAATAGTCACCCCAATCACAACCATTCCCTCAAACCCAAGTTATCCTATCACCTCTACAAAATGCAGAGATCATGCAGCAATATAGTACAACTCGCAGTGACTTTCAGCAAAGCCTTCAAATTACTAAAAGGGGCAGATATAACTAACTTACTTGAATCGATGTAGACTGGCACAAATAGTATACCTATATCTTGTCCCATTTTCTCAGCCACCTGCATTAAGCATCGGGTAGCTTCTAAGTGGCATGCATGAATTTTCAACCTTCAAAGACAACCAAGGAAAGCTTTCAGATGCCGTAGAAGAGTGCAGCAGAACGAACAAAAGTTCAATTCGGCAGCAGGCATATCTTTCAGTCCGGTTCGCTCAGCAATCAGACAATGTTTTCATTTGAAAGGCCGCCATCTACGAGATAGAAAAGCTTGGTCTGTACTTGGTAGTTGCAGATTGGGGGTTTGCTTGGTTTTAGTGAAAGCAGGAGGTAGTGAAGTGTCATTGAAGAAAGAATTTAGTGGGGTGGAGTCATGTGGTAGGCCTCTTGCTCTTTACGGAGTAGTTCTTGGACGGTCCTCAAGGCCAGCGAATCGGTATAGGCCAAGTGGGTCTTTAATGCCTAGCGGAGAAGACGATGCGGTTCGCGCAAAGGTGCCGCCAGGGGCGGGCCGCCCCTGGCTCGTGCACTTCTTTTTCGGGGAAAAAGGGCCTCCACAGAGGGGTCGAATTATGAGTTTGAGATTAACATTTTAGTAAAGTCTTAGTTTGTTCTGTATTAAGTGTAATTTTTAATTAAGATTTGGAAAAATAATTACATTTCTAATTAATCTAATATATTATTAACAGATTTTAAAATTATATAGTGGAACCAGTATCTCCAGAGCCTTCAACCTTGAGCCCTGCATCCGACATTAGTGTATGCTGTGTCTAGATATAGACATACACGACGACTACTATCAAAAAGCATTAAGCCAGCCGTCAGCCCACCACCTGCTGGAAAGATCCCGCCACTTCAATTTGCACCTTGGGACTATTACCTAACCCCACAGCCTGGGCAGCGCATGTCGAGTTCGAATCCGAGTCCACGAGCGAAATTTTGAAGCCCCCTGGCATTAGCGTTTGGAAAACACCATTGGGATCGTACTTGGCAGAAGCGGCCTTGATCCTTGCCACGCCGGCGTTGCCATAGCCCTCGAGCGGCGCTTGGCTGCGATCAGCGTAGTTGAGGTAGATAAAGGGGTTGTCGGTGTGGTTTGCTACCGAGGCGGCTTTGATGTCGCTAATGGCTTGTCGACCTTGGCTGTTGAAGAAGTCGTCTTGCTCGGCGCCTTGCCAAGCGAGGTAGAGCTGCCATACTGGATCAATGATATTAGTCAAGTGCAAAAGGATAGCGTGGGGGATATGGTGTGGAATAGGTGGAAGCAAGCCCCAAATTAGTCCCTGGCACGGGGGTGTGGATTGGAAACAAGCAGGACTTACGCATGAGGTTGTCCGTGAAACGATCTAGTCCGATAACGTTTCCGCCGGCTTCTGCTCCGTGTTGTCCGAACAGAGCTGGGATTGGTTGGAAGAGCGTGTTGACGGTCCAGTTGCCTCTGGGCTTGGCAGCCTGAAGTGTGGTGTACAGTGCCTCGTGGGTCGAGATTATCTTTGTGAGGATGTCGACGTCGTTTGCAAAGGTGAGGGTGAGGAATGTGTCTCTTTCATGCTCATATCAGTACTTACAGCCATTTTCGACGACAGAAGAGACAACTCCCAAGAGCACATACCTGAAGCCATCGGGCTGTTTAAGTTCGGCCACCATATTTGAGAGATTTGCAATGCGTGTAGTGTCCGATAGATTTCCAGGAATAGCGAGGAATTTTTCGAAAATAGCTGGGCGCGCAATTGGCTTAGTGTAGTGATATACGTTGATGACGGATGTCTTGTTTGCTAGATTCGTGGACGTGAAGAACGTAATGGCAGAGCTATTAGAATCATTTTTGAGATTGTCCCCAAAGTCAACCAGAGCCTCGATCTGTTGAGTGGCCGTACTGAAAGGGTAAGTCACGATGCCGCCCCAAAGGTCTTCGGCTGGAAAAGTGTATACATCATAGCGAACCACAATGCCAACGTTGCTTGAGCCTCCTTTGAGCACTTGGAAGAGGTCCGAGTTCGTGTGGGCATTGGCATCAATGATGGAGCCGTTTGCAAGCACAACCTAGTCAACGTGAGCCTGATGTCAAAAGTCGCGCGGCACAAGTGAGTGTACCTGAAAGTTGGCTACATTGTCACAGGCATATCCTTTTGCTGCCGCGTAGAAGGAGTTTCCACCACCAAGCAGAAATCCGCCAACGCCAACAGTCGGATCTCGGCCTCCAACCACCAAAACCCCTTGAGGTAAAAGTGTGCTATATACCTCACCCCACCTAGCCCCAGGAAGGATTGAGGCAGTGCCATTCTCTAGGTGATACGTCGTGGAATTGAGGTACCCCAGGTCAAGCATCACGCCATAGTCGATGCTTGCTGCTCCAGGCCAGCACGTGTGACCACCACTTCGGACTGCAAATTGGCAAGTTTGGCGCTCGTTTGCTTCTACTAAAGCCGTGAGGGCCTGAGAGACTTCGCTGACACTTTGTGGTAGGATAATACAGCGTGGCGTCAATCGTGCTGCTAATGACCATTGCATTGCTGCTCTGTCTGCATAAGACCCGTTACTAGGAGTCATGAGTCGGTTCCCAATAGGGGAGTTGGCTAGATAAGCACACTATGAGATGTCATGTTAGCAACTTGAGTTGTACACGCACGTTAGACTTACACATCCTGACCCTAAGGTGGTGCTTGTTGATGTTTGGAACGTCTCTCCTGACACTACTTCTCCCAATACCGTGTTCGTGGAGATCGGACAAGCACCTTCTATTATTGCTAGGGCTGACGCGACTAAGCTGCCAATGCTAGCAGCAATGGTAAGGCTTTTGATAAACATGTTAACTATTGAATTGAGATTCGAGGCGTGGAGGTGATGGAGGATGCACACGAGCAGAGCCACGTAGGGATCGGTATGTATGTATTGCGGAAACCCGGCTAAATACACCCTCAGACGAAGCACGGGGCTCTGCTCTATATCAACTGTTGTTCGCAGACCCCCTTACAGGCTTACAGCAAACTTGGAAGTACGCCCGATATAAAATTGGATTCTATTTATCCTACTGGTACTAATAGGGTACCGGTTACCCTGGCTACCTATAATAGAATTCTATCTACAGTATTCAGCATGTGTCAAAGACTCAAAGTGGCCAAGTTTGCCCTAAGGCTCTGCTAAGAATCTCCACGGCGTGCCCTATGATTCGTATGCGGGGCACCTGAACGGTCGCGGAGATAATTCTTTTCCCAGCGTCAAAAAGAGGGGAACCTTGTAATTATTACTGTAATTTTCCCTCATCCGGGTTTAGAAAATACAAGGGCCACCGTTCATGCGGGGAAGTTGCCCACCCTGGTACTGCAGGACAAAGGCGCAGAGATGCAAACTTGATACTGTGCGCCGCTCAAAAGTAATTCGAGCCTCACTAATAACCGTTTTAGGTTTGGATGATATGTTTTAGACACAAGTATACCCTGTCTATCCAATCAGATAGCTAGGAAAGACCCTAGATTATGTACGTGACCAGATTATCATTTATACCAAATTACTAATATAGGATATCCGCCCCGGAGAGAAAGTGAGGCTCAAATTACTTTTGAGCGGCGCAGAGTATTGTACCAACTTACAGAAGTTACAGCGCGTCAGCGTCAGGGTTTCGAATTTGCAGCTCGGCATACTCCGTGCGGTGTAAAAGTAAATTTGTACGAAGTACTTGCAACAAAACTTAGAAAAGACTCTAAATTCGGTATGTCGTAAATTTCAACGGTAGACGAAAAAGTGGGGTTCAAATTACTTACTTCTACGCTGTACAGTGTACAGAGTATTTTCTATTAGGCTAGCTAAGACTTTTTTAAACCCGTGAAGTTTTTGCTGCCTACTGTACTGTATTACTCTTCCGGGGATCGTGTAACGTGCGTGTTCCTCGTGAGGAAGAAAAATATCAAACTCCTAACGCAGTAAATATACTGAAATCGTATTGAAATCATGTATCTATCCCACGCAGGCAAATTCGGAGGGGAATATCGTGCTGCAATAATACCTAGCAAATGTTGCTGCAAATTATTAGTACTCAGCGAAGGGCTTTTGCGGGGCCCCTTTTGCGCCGACCCTCGGAAACCCTCAGGCGATGAGCCGAATCATTGCCTTTCCGAATATCACTGGCCTTGCCAGCCGAGCCGGTCTTTCTAAGCCGAATTCAACCCTTCCGCTGGCAAATATGCGGTCTGCGTATAACAGGTTTCGTGCAATCTATGTCTGCGCTTTCAACGCCAACCTCCTGTTTTGACCAGCCAATAATTTTGAAGTCACGGACATCTTCATTCGATATATGTTTTCAAAAGCCCTAGTTAGGGAGTCGAGGCTATAAAAAACGGGACTGTTTTCTCCGTACGACGGAAACAAAAGTGGAACGTACTCCGTGCGGCATAAGAGTAATTCGAGCCCTATGAGAATCACGTGGGCGCGTACCCACTATGGAGACTAGCCCCTTTTGGTGTAAACAGTACAGTTTCCGATTTACCATGCACGAGCCCCCTTTTAAAAACATCCCCTTTCAACTTTACGTCGCACAGCTTACGCCTATTCACCGCACCCGTGATCCATTCCATTCCATATCCTTATTCGCATTATGTCTTAGACCCACGTTTTGGATGCCTGAATTTACTGTAATGGTGACGGAGAGTTGCATAGAAAGACGATAGCAACTAGCCGAATGAAAACCCTTTTGCTCGAAGGTCACGGAAGACTCCAAACACGTTTCCATTCCATTCTGTTTTCTTTGTTTTCATCAGTAGCAAAGCTTTGCTACATGTACAAATATGTCCCTCAAGATGAAGAGAAGCAAGCCAAACCCTACACCTCCAGACCCCAGTTTCTCCCAATTCAACCCACATCTCCCCTTCAACCAAGTCTGGAATATCGAGAAGAAGGTATCTGAACTGCAAATTGCCGACAAGAAGCCTTCATTCCTTTTCTCGGGTATCCCATCTTCTACTTCATCGACCAACATCTTCCCACCGACGCCTACCAGGACCCCAATGACGAAGGAGATGGAGGAAGAAAAAATCTACGAACAGCACATGAGCCTTCTCAGCAGGAAGGATGGGAAGCAAGAGCTTGGTGATGCTATCACTACGCCGGTTTTCACCATGCCGGTACTTGAACACGTGAGAAAGCGTCTGGCGAAGGAAACCGAGACGCCATTTGCGCAGTACGGTCTGCTGGCTAGAGTGACTGGTAGCAGCGAAGAGAACACTGAAGCCGAAGCCGATGCCAACAAAGAGTCTGACAAGCGACTTTTCTTCAATATCGCTAGTCCGTCCAGCACCTTCATCTGTGGCTCCCAAGGATCGGGCAAAAGCCATACTTTGTCCTGCTTGTTGGAGAACTCGATGTTCCCATCCATAGCAAACAAACTCCCGCACCCTCTTACTGGACTTGTTTTTCATTATGATACGTTCATATCTGACGATGGAGGCTCACCTTGCGAGGCTGCATTTCTGTCATCCAACAAGGGAGTCAAGGTTCGTGTACTCTGTGCACCGACTAACATTGCTACTATAAAGGTAAGTCAAGCTACTCCCAACATGCCCTTCACCTACTAACGAATCTTGCAGAGGGCTTATCATCAGCTGAAGAACGTCACGGTTGAGCCCCTTCGAATTAATCAAAGCGATCTCAACACGAAGAGAATGCTTGATTTGATGGCAGTGAACCAAACCAACGGCCCCGTGCCCTTGTATGTACACACCATATACCGAATCCTTCGAGTCATGCGATTGAAGCAACAAGAGACTGGTGGCACTTTTAACTATCTCCTTTTTAAGAAACATGTCGATGCTGCTGGACTCTCACCCGATCAGCTGAGACCTTTACAACAACGTCTCGATACTTTGGAGAGCTTTATGCCACAAGGCCAGACAGTCGATCTATCATCGAAGCCTAAGGGAAAATCGGGACCCACTACAGGTAATGATTGGACGCCTAAGGTATGTTGCCCCAGAACAGAATGATTACTACCACGACTAACATATAAAGGCCGGTACTTTAACAATTGTAGATCTATCATGCCCATGTGTTACGCCAGAAGGAGCATGCGCATTATTCAACATTTGCCTCAGCATATTTCTCGCAACAAGCACGTCCGTCGGCCGAGTCATCGCTCTTGACGAAGCCCATAAAGTAAGCTAGCTAGCCCCACCACAGCTTCCAAAACATGTCATCTGAAAAGCCCACTAACAAGATATGAAATGCAGTACATGAACGCCTCCTCCGAAGCCTCGACCCTCACCGAAACCCTTCTTGCCACCATCCGGCTCCAACGCCACCTAGGCGCCCGCATCATCATTTCCACCCAGGAGCCTACCATCTCCCCCGCACTCCTCGACCTATCATCCGTCACTATCGTGCACCGCTTCAACTCGCCAGAATGGTTCAAGACGCTGGAGGGCCATCTAGCCGGCGCGTCGTCGAATTTGCTTCTTAGCACCGATGGCGACGAGGAAGGCGGCCAGCAGATCAGCATTGCGAAGAAAAAGAAAGTATTCCACGCGATCGTCCGGCTGCAAGTTGGCGAAGCGCTCCTTTTCTCCCCTAGTGCGATTATTGGAGTTGGTGGTGGTGCTGAGAAGACTAGTACGGATGGTCTCGAGAGATTGGAGGCGGGGTTTTTGAAGATCAGTGTGCGATCGAGGCTTACTACCGATGGCGGCAAGAGCGTTATGTCGACTTGAATAATCGGGGTCTTTTGCTATGGGCTTCTTGGATGAAGAAATCTTGATCTCCTGGTATTTTCTTTTGCGCACGTGGAAGAAAGGCGATCAAGCACGGTAATTGCGGACAATTATGATTTGGAAACTTGGCGTTTCTAAGCATACCTCGAATATGAAGGGAATCTAGCACCAATCTACATAGAGAATGAACACGTTTCACCCCAGAATCCAAGTACTACAATCCAAGGTCCTCATTCCGCGCACCTTTAAGTTCCATTTTAGACTCAACATATACATGGCTGTACCCCTTTCTTCTCTCGCTTAACCTCTTCAGCCAAACGCGGGCGGTAGTCACCTAGTTCCTCGGCTGGATATCTTGATCCGAGTCACGTTCACACGTACGAATATTTGTTCTTAGAGGAGAGTTAGATTAAGGCACAGGGGAAAAGCCATTGGTGTACCACTATACAGAACCTATCAAGCGATTTTATATTATTCAAGCCTCTAATATAGGTATATAAAGCAGGCGGCGTAAAACCTCGTTGTGCTTTCTTTCAGCTTAAGGAGTAGAAATGTGAATGGATCTTGAACTTCTGTAAACTTGTTAGACTTTTGGATTGCTTATTTAGCTGGCATCATAAAACTCTTGTTCTGTAGCTAGAAGACACGTAACCACCTATAATACAGACATTAATACTGGACCCTCAAATCATAACAAAACTCCGAGTACTATGGGTGAGCTGATTTCTCCTTAATGCGGCCGCATCGCCCCACTTATACCAACGACTCGCTTAATACCTTAATAAGACAGTACAGTACCAATGAGAGGGCAGGGTTTGTATTGTAGGAGAAGACTTGGATTGTAAAGATTTACGGATGCACTGCAGAGGTTATCGCCAATGCTGACTAAGGCTACATAAGTGGGTTTCGGTCACATGCACCAAATCCAGCCTCCACAGTACCTACCTAGGTAGGTAAATAAAGGCAGCGTTCAACATTGAATTATTTCATATAATTCATCTTCTGGCTATATACTAGTAGGAGGATGCTACATGCTCCTAGTTACCAATTCCATTCAACTACCTTTCTGGAGAAAATAGGTCGCAGTCTACCTTGCATCAGACTCTGGCTTATTATGAATTCTTTCCTACCCGGTGCATTGGGTCCAGCACCTATATCGCGCAGGTTTTCAAACATGGACCTAGATAAGTTCAGAGTCTGCAGACCCTTCTATGTACTCCATTTGCTATATTCTTATATTTGTACAGGAATCCTTGAATCGCAAGCTTGCGACTCCGATCAGCAGCAGCCGCGATGCCGTCACAATCCCAACCGTAACCACCAACCCTCTGAATATACCAAATTCGGTCCCCTCCAACTCGACGCGTCTAGATCCTCCGGTTCAATCATGCTCAGGCATATCCCAACCAGGGACCCATGCCAGCGCCTACCCCGAGTCTAGCGAAAGAGCTCTTGAGGCGGCAGAAGAAGTCTCGAGAACTAATAACACCCCAAAAAAATTTGTACGTTACCTCGCCAAGATATTAGCCTTATACTTACTCTCTCCAAGGTTTGCAGCACCTGCGGAAAGTCTTACCAGCATAGTAGTCACCTGTGGCGTCATAAACAGACTCACACGCCCCCTTGAATTGTATGCATATTATCCTATACTATTCTTTAGAGACAATCTCTTTTTGCTAAGTTTTTAATAGTATGGGATCTGCGAAGCAGATGGAAAACTGACATTATTTCCTACTAACAAGTCAATTATATAGCATGTTACTAAAGTACACACCGGCTCCTCCTACCTACTAGTATAAACTTGTACCAACTTTTACATATACTATTTGTGATCTGACGGTAACTATAGGCCGCAGGAGATAATATTACATGGGACGTCCGTCAGCATACACGAAATCGACTAGCAATTCCTCTAGACCTCTCATCTGAAGATCAACAGCTTGTGCTGAATCTATTGTGTTCAGGCCCCCCGGGAAATCGCCGCCATGGTGGTCTGATGACGACTGGGATCCTGGCAGGACATACTGTTGCGGGCTCACATGCATTCAACACCCAGGGCATCCTCCAGACCCATTGTCCCTTTTTTGACGCCCTCCAAAAGATTAAGTCAGAATACAAAAGCGGAGCACCTATTGAGATGGCGAGACAACGGCCCAAGAGGCAAAAAACAAACAACCAACGAACCTTACCGAATCTTTTCTGCAGAAGATCAACTGATAACGTGGATGTCCCCCACAACGATAATGTTATACATTTTACTGTTATTTCTACCAATCTGTACCGTCCTAAAAAATTCGAGCTCAGTCAACGACCAGCATCCCTCCCTGAACAATATACATGGCCGCAAGATCCAACATCTCTTCCGTCAGATTTCAGGCAATGCGATCTTTGCGAAGAAAGAATATGTACTTGTATTGTTTCTATAACTCGCAAGCCAGCGCCCCGTGTCATTGACTGTGGCCTCAAAGGGCAAGGACTACAGGCCATCTCTCCGAAGAATCAGAATGATATCGTATTGAGGGACGGGCAGAATTTGAAAAGGGTATATAAAAGGAAGGCTATTCTGGGTGAGATGACTGGTGAAGCTTTACCTTTAGACGATCCATCACACGCGGATAGGTGGTCCTTAGACATTACTCGTCCCGACTTGGTAGATGGTCTCTTGCTGACCCTCGGCCTCTTGCATTGCCGATATGTCGGGAACTGGACCAGACTGGTTAATCGTTCCTGCGAGCCTAATGCTAAGTTGAAACCGATGCCAATTTCTGGTAAGTTCAGGTTTGTCATAAAGGCGACCAAGGACATACTTGAAGGAGAAGAGATCACTATCAACTATGGTCGAGATTACTGGGCGGCTGATAAAAAAAAGTGTCTCTGTGGTAGTAAGAACTGCATCTCGCTGGAATAGAATTAGATGAATTGTGTTGCGATGCATACGCCCAGGCCGGGAGGGCCAGGAATGGCATCAGCGTGATCTGGATGCTCATCCACAGACCGATCTACATCCTCTCCCAGAAGACTACATTCCCCCATATCTATAAAAAGCTTCTGGATCTGGTAGCGCAATGACAATGGCACTATGTACAGATAATGTGACAAGACAATTCATATACTTCGCCGAACCCTACAAAGACGACATGAAATATGGAGGAGGTCGTTACGATATTCTCGACGCTAAAAAAAGATCTTCTCCGGATACTATTAGACTGTCGGTTTACCAGCCACCCATTACGACCGGAACATCTCTACAATGTCGAAGGCCCGGTACAAGCAGCCACATTCTACTACAATCGACTGTCCGGCAAGAATCTAAGTTTCCTTACCATACTTCGAATTAAGACACTCCGACACAGCTCTAGACGGGGGAGAACCGATGATTCTACATTAATAAGTGGAGAGATGCTACACTTCTGAACGTTATCATAAAGAACCCTGGCAAGACATGATCTGGGTGCTTCGAAGAGCTATTCGACAAGCTTCAGAATATGCAAACTGGCCTGAGACGCAAAATATTTAACTTGAGAGTATCTAGTCTCGTGACGAAGATCTTCATCTATTACCCCTGACTAGATGTCTGAGTTGAAGGATGCTGACACTACGTCCTCCTATTGTTACTTCTGTCATTATTCCCCTTTCGGAATCTCTCAGCATTCCGTCTCCTCGCTTCCTCCTCCCCACCCCGTACCCGCAGCGCCTCTTCCTCCCTCAAACCCCGCAATCCCACCCTATCACCCGCAACCATCTGCGCCCACTTCAAAGAACCCCTCCACACCCACTCCTCCCTCTCAGGCACATTCGCATAGCATCCAAGCTGCAGCGTCCTCAGCGTCGGCAAACCAAGCACAAGCGTCCTCACCACACCTTCAGTCTTCTCCTCATCCGTCTCTCCCCGCAGCGCATCCCAGTACCCATCGCCATCCTCATGTCCAGGTATAAATTCCAACACAAGCGTCTGCAAATTCGTACAGACTTCTCTCAGCACCAGACCTTGTATAGACAGGACCTCCGCAAAACCCACCCCGATCCCAGCCATACCAGAAATCTTAAACGTGCCCTCGAGCTTAGCACGCCTCAAGTCCTCCGCATTCCGGCGTCCTATCTGCGCACACAACCTCGACAGCGGATCCTTGCGCAGAAACGCAGCTTGGTACGCGCCTTTGTCGAAAATCCTGTCCACGGCGCCGCGGATTTGCCTCTGTGTGGCTGGCTGCCCGTCTCTGGACGCCGGCCGGGAACGCGCCAGGGGACGTTTTTGTCGAGGGTCAGCTCGTCGTGCGCGTGCAGGGAAAAGCGGGGGCTGAAGCGGGGGATGGCCTGGGTGGGGAAGACGAAGGTGTTTTCGCGGTACAGGATCTGTGTTGCTTCGGCGGCGAGCTGGTGGCATGTACGGAGGAGGGCGATGCCGGAGAGGCGGGGTGCGGATGTTGAGGCGTGGTTGAGTATCGAGTAGCCGTGGGCTTGTCCGAGGTAGTGCGCGTCGTGGTCTACCATGGCGTCGAGGCCGGGGTGGAATGTGGATGGGAGGGTTGGGTTTTCATTGCCGGGCTCGAAAGTGCCGCTGTTCAGGTATTCGAGCTGAATTTGGGTAGGTCGCGTAGTCCAATGGATGTCCAATATTGTATCCTGGGTTTTCCAGGCTGGCGGATCTTGCCATACATCGTATGTTGGTTTAACATGGTTTTCCCATTGGTAGCTGTAGATAGACAGCTTTTCGGTACCACCTCCTTCTTTTTTGGTCTTGTTAACCTTGTTGCGAACAATACCGGGAACTATGCCGATGGGACGAACGAATAGCTCTCTGTATATTCTATCTCGAATTTCTTTTTCCAAAGTCAGCTTTGGTTATTGAAAAGAAATGGTATACTTCACCTCTAGGCATTGCGAGGATATGACACTTTCCCTCTGGTCTTTGCTTCTTCTCTTTCATCGCTTTCTTCTTCTCTTTCTGCTCTTTCTTCTTCTTGTTTCTATCAACCACAGTCCAAGTGTCGTGCTCAGTGCCGTCGTCCCCGTTCTGTGGGGCACCTTGGAGGTCCAAAAGACTAGAAGGAGAAAGCTCGCCTGATGGCAAGCCGCGTGTTTGGGAATCCATATTGATTTGTGTCTTGATATCGAATAATGCTGTGCTGTGCTTGACTGTATGAGTTCAAGGAAGGATAGTGTTGAAATACATCCAGGACGCCATTATTTATACAAACTACGAATTCACACGCTATGCTTTCGATTATCAAACCAGTATTCAATAGCCGCAGAATAGTGACCTGGTCTTACCTATTCACACCCCGACCCCACGAAATCAAGTACATGGCGGGCTAAGCTCATAGCCTATTCACAAGCGACCAGGGGGGCTGTAAAGCCAGTGAAGCTATATATGTCATATCTATAACTTGTGTAACTTGATGGCATGAGCACAAGCCCGAAAGTGCTTCATGTGTGAATTGACCGTGAGAGTATAGGCTCCTTTTATCATTGTCATCCAGATTGTATGTCTAAAGCTAAGAAAACGATGGGAAGTTAGGTAGTTTGCTATGCTGCTTGAAAGCACGGCTGGATGCATTGTTTGGCTTCTTGAAGCTTGCTTGTGAGTCAGTAATTCGTGTAGAAAGGGCAAGCATATATGCTGAGGCATGATGATGAGAAGATACTGGATGTTTTTCCGGGACCAAATACGGGTTTGGAGCTTAACACACAACTATTTTCACTGTTTGTAAGCGGCAAAACAGTATACACGCTTAGATTGCTGTGCAATCCAATGCGTTGAAATAACTCTAGCTTACTTAATCTTCTTTTACTTACTTAGCAAAACGTAGAAATTGTTCCTAATCGTCCAAAGCTGTTGATTATTCGGTTTACGTGCACCCGAATTTGATGCCAGAGGTAGGGTGGTATGGAGACAGAGGTACTTTTAAAACCTAGCTATAGAACATTCAAGACATTTCCTCCTAATTGTAACCAGTATTCAAAAGACCTCTACAGTCTGCTATTTCTAATAGTAGTAATATAGTAGTAAGTTATATTACTGGAGCACCACCTCCTAAATTAGGCCGCCCGGAAGCCACTAATAACTCATTTATCTCTTCCAGATGATCCAGAAAATGGCCTTGAACATTATCCCAGAACAGCGGTTTTTGTCCTGTGTAAATATTTGTTAGTATGATCATCACTCTAGCTATATAAGTTTCGCACATACCTTTGATATCGGGGTGTCTATCTGTTGCGAATTTCGTTATGGAAAAGTGTGAGCTGAGATGTAACATGAATCCTAGGGAAAACGTTAATGATGTACTATACTGCCCGCCTTTTCTTTTTCGTCTGGAGAGAAAGGCAGGAATGGAATGGAATGGAATCTTACCCAAGGAACCTTCGCCTGCCAGGACTGGCTCGAGGGTGCTGGTCGTAGCTTGTTTGAAGGCTTCGTATGACTCGCCGTGTGCCATGTAACTATTCTCGCACGCTAGGCCCCCCGGTCCCATCTCCTTTACACTCCCAGCATACTTCCCGTATATCATGCCCCCGATTTCCGTAGCCATGTTCCGATGATAGTACTGGTAATCAAATTGTTCGTTAGCGAGCTAGCGCTTGTGATGTGCACATGCTGGTTTTAAATTCTGGAAGAGGAGAGGGGTGTGAAGAGATTTGTTTTTTGTTTGTTTACCGGTGGTCGGAATGTATTCTGCGTATTTAACCATTTCGGTGTGAAGACTGCAAATTCGGAGAGGGATACACCGGGGATTTTCGACCGTGCTGTTAATACGGTGTAGACGGTGGGATCGAGCTGTTCTTTCATGCCGCATGCAATGGAGACGAATTTAGACAGGTCGTATTTATACGGTGCGTAGCTGAGATGTTGATGTTAGCCTGGAGCCGCCAGCTCGACTTTTTCTTTTCCTTTTCAGAACAAGCAAAACTCACTTTCCGTGCCATGCAACGACGTCAAATGGCGTATGATTCTGGATGTACGAAGAAAGCTTTCCAGTCAGCTTATGAACGACTGTTTTAATTAGCTAGGATTTCTCTGTCAAAGTTGGATATATTGATTATTGCACTCACTGCGCCACTTTGAGCTATCAATATCAAAACTCGCGGACGGGATTTCAAAGTCTCTCTGATGGGCCATTCCGTTGGACCCAATAGGACCAAGCTCTGGTAATTCAAAATGGCTACCGAATACCTCGTGGATATCTAACACACATAGTCTGAGTATTACACCATTACTGGTATTGGATGGGTCACTTACAGCCGTGCACTGGCCCGTCTAGTAAAGAAACACTGAACCTCATCCCAGCTTGGATAACGCAGACTTCGCCAACGCCCACAACCATTCTGCAAGTGTCAGAAAGCTTTTCAAAGAAATGGCGCCAAGGGTAAGACGGTTACCTTCCAAGTTCAGTTTGGATGTCCAAACGGCCAATCTGAGGAATGATAAGGAAATCGCCGTCATTGTTTACAAAAGCGGTTTTGGACATGGAGACATTTGCAGCATACATGTGAACTGCAAGGCCTTCTTTAGTGGTTGGGTCTCCATGGCCTCCCATTGTCTTGATTCCCTCGACGAATGAAACCCTCTCGAACTCGCTTGGCATTGGAAGTGGCCCCCAGCAGTACGCTAGGGAAGTGTATTGAACGTTGGGATTCTGTGGCGAGAAGCAGGCTTCCAACTATACTTCAGGTTAGCGCCGATAGTCAATATCCCAAGCAAAAACCTACATCTGGGGTGGCATCCATGGGTTCAAGGGGGTAATGGGCAACTGTTGGTCGGATTCGGTACATCCAACTATACCTTGGTCTTAGAAATGTCATCTACTCTGGAAAAATATCTTACACATTTTGAAGAGTCTGACGAGACGAAATGAAAGATGTGCCGTTTAACTATAGCATACATCAGCTGAGAATATCTGACAAGCTTGAGATATATACCTGTTCTGAGTAGAGGTCAAACGGGCATTTTTGGGGTACATTTTGTCCTCCCGGCGGCAAAGCTCCCGGTCTTTGAAAATAGTTTGTAAATAGTATAGGAGTCAAGACAGGATTTATGAACCTACATTGCTTCGGAGGAAAACCTATTGCCAAAACCAGTTTGATAGCTGTATGGGTCTTTGGGTCGGGGGTTTGTGTAAAACGATCCCGCTGCGGATGCACCGAATGTTGATGCTTCGGTCTTGGCATGCATTGAAATTCCTTCAATGCCCGGCTTTTTGATTGACGGGGCAGGAGATGGGGGTTTCTCCGTAGTCACAGGCCCAGTGATTTGGCTTTCTGCTAGATGCATTGTTATCAAGGTACACAATTGAGGGAAAAGAGCAAGCTGGTGGATATTTGATAAAAGTCTGAATATGGAGCACAACATCCATTTCTATCCCCACGACACGGAAAAAAAAATACGGGGGTATCCGCTTCCATGAAGTGATATGGATATGGCCTAAGATTGGGGAGATAGTAAAGGGATCGACCGGGAGATAACATTCCATATAAAATGCCGGCCGCCGGCAAAAGAGGCGCTGCCGAAAATATAACCCACTTTTGATATTTGTGGGTTACGGTATCAGCTTTGCTCTTTATCTGTCCTGTGGGACTTCTGTTAGCCGGGCGGTGTAGCTATAATACCCGGGCGGTCAGAAGCGTCAAAATAAAGATGCCTGTCTTCCTCTAGCATCAGGTAAAGAAAGTAGTAACTCGCTGGATTCAGATATTCTATTATCCATCCACACATCACGCTCTATACTTATTACCCCAACAATGTCGGGCCTTACACCAGAAGATTACCCCGAGTATTCACAATTCATCGCGAACAAGCAAGGATCCAAATTGATGTTCGGGACCCGACCTGCTCTGATCCTCGTAGATGCCTGCGACGCTTACTTCACTTCAGGGCCACTGGACCTCCGTGGATACCAGAATGCAACAGAAGCCCCGACATCGATGAAACGCCTGCTATCTGCAGCACATGCCGGGAAATGTCCTATAATCTGGACACAAACCAGATATATCCACCCCAGAATGAGGGATGCGGGATTGCTCGCCAAGAAAAATCCTGCATTGGATGAATTCCTGTTGTTGGAAAATCATGATGCGCGGGGTCTGAGATTTCTAAGCGGCCTGGAGCCAGGTGAGGATGGCATTATCATCCATAAGAAATATCCAAGTGCGTTCTTTGGTACAAATCTCCTCGCACAACTGCATATCCTCGGTGTTGATACTTTGGTCATCGGCGGAGCCTGCACAAGTGGAAGTGTGAGAGCCACTGCTTTGGACTGCATGCAGAGTGGTTTGAGAGCTATAGTACGTTCTTTTCCTGCTTATTTAAGCACATGAATTTTCTGACTAGGTCTCTGGCATAGGTTGTATCAGCAGCGTGTGCTGATAAAACGAGGGAGGCCCATTTCTCTAACCTCTTTGATCTCAATGCAAAGTATGGCGACGTTATCGCAGAGGAAGAAGCGGTGGATAGTCTTAGTGCCGGATGGTTGATACGTGATGATTGTTTATAGTGAAAACGGGTTTTCTGCGATTAAACATAGGGGGGAAATTTATATACTAGCTGTTAATTAGGATCAAATCTGAAGACATGCTGCGTGTTATTACTCGCACCGAGTGCAATGTTCCAACACACTCCAACAGCATGATTGTTGAACCCTTCTCGGGATGTATTTCATGATAATAATGCTGGCAATATGACCGCCTATCCGACGCTGATAGGCCCAAGTGGACCCTACTACGAATAGAGGTGCATATTGCCGGTAGCGAAAGGTGAAGCTCACAAGATCTGTCCAACTAGTCCCACGTGGCCAAGTCTTTTCTCCCTCTGAACGATTTTTATATTTCGAAACTGCAGCCTTCCAATCCATCATCTGAACCTACTCTTGTAGCGAACTATTTTCCATCGACATGGCCCATTCTGAATACCCCCCAATGGCACCTAGCTATCAAAGCGCCGAGTCAAACATCAAACTAGGCTGGGGATCACGCCCCGCGTTAATGCTGATTGATGTATGTCGAGCATACTGGTCCGAAGAATCCCCTCTCAACCTGCTAGGAAACCCCGAAGCAGCAGCGTCGCCCAATTCAATGCGGCGACTTCTCTCTGCCGCGCGAGCCAGCAACACGCCTGTTCTATGGGCGCAGGTCAGATATAACAAAGGCACCATGCTCGATGGCGGGATGCAATACAAAAAGTCATCAGGATGTTCCATCTGGCAAGAAGGCGACACGCGCGGAATGGACGCGTGGCTTCCGGGGCTCGAAGCGGCCGCGGAAGATACTGTTGTCTTCAAGAAGAATCCCAGTGCCTTCTTTGCTACGACTTTGAGCTCAGAGCTACAGCTTCTTAATGTCGATACTTTGGTTCTGTGTGGGGTTAGTACGAGCGGGTGTGTGAGGGCAACGGCTGTGGATGCTGTGTGTCATGGGTTTAGACCGATAGTAAGTTCAAATCCGGGGTTCTGGGGAATAAATAAGAATGAGTTATGGCTAACCAGGTGCATCTAGGTGGTTGGATCTGCCAGTGGAGATCGATCTCCCGCCATCCAGAACGCGACGCTGCGTGACTTGGACGCAAATTATGCTGATGTGGTATCGGAAGAGGAAGCAATCTCGAAAATGCTGGCGGATTGGTCTTGATAAATAATTTTGTTATATTTCAAAAATGACCTGATGTACAAGCAAATGCTAACGCATTCATAAATTAACTAGTTTACTTATAAATGCAGTTTATTCTTGAATCTTAGCTTAGATTCATGACCGAACTGGCTGAATTCATAAATGAACTAGGATATTCATGGTTATATTAGATTAACGAATGGACCGGAATATATGATATACTAACTCGCTCGGTGTTTAAGTTAGAAGAATTGTTATTCTTACAAGTAGTAACATAATAGATTACTCAGTAGTTAGGTTCAAATATATCTCTCACCTGCTATGCTAAACAAAATTTATAGATAATGCTTTTGATCGCATGATAATATAAATCTTGAGATCAGGTCCCAAAGAACGATTTTACTACTAGTACAAGCTCTATATAAAGACGGACACACATGAGGCAGCTTTCTAGAAAGTGGGGGTTTGGCAGGGAGAATAGATGCTGGCCGGCAATATCCTGTCCAGCACGCCCGGAACGCCTTACTAACTTCGACGGCATTGCAATGCGATAAGAAAAAGAGGGGGACCACAGATATTCCTTTCTAAAGTGACTATAAGCAATCTTAGGTGCTTTATTAGCACCTAAGCATAGGTAGTAAGTACCATAGCAAGTTATCGAGGTCCGAGGATATCTTTCTTTGGTATAAAATAATAAACCAGAAAAAAACATCACTTCGATCAAAAAATGGTCCCACCTATCCACCAACCCATCCATCCATCAATACGCCACAGACTCGACCCCCAATACGTCGCTTTCCACGAGCAACATTTCCAACATCTACCCACGATCGAAAGCCGGCCCTGGGATCCCGCTTGTCGCAACATAGCAGCGGCGTCGACGCTTGGACGCGCGGAGAATGTAAATGTTGGGGGTGTGCGAGATATGGTGGTGAAGAGCGAGGCTGGATGCGGGAATAATGGCATGATTGAAATGCGGATATTCACGCCCTTTGGCAAAGCACCTAAAGGGGAAGGGTGGCCTGTTTTGGTTTGGTTGCATGGTGGTGAGTTGTTTCTTAATTTCCTGATTCTGATTCTCATTGAACTGCCAAAATTAAATTATAATGATAATTGCAACGGAATTGCGGTTTTCTGATAATCATGTGTGCGGAGTAGGTGGATGGGTGATAGGAGGATTGGAGAGTGAGAACCCGTTTCTGACGCTGGTTTGTCGGGATGTGAAATGCGTGGTCGTATCTTTGAACTATCGCCATGCTCCCGAACATCCGTATCCGGCAGCTGTAGACGATGTTGTCGATGGTTTGAATTGGATAGCGAGATTTGGCAATAGGGAGTTGGGAGTTGATACCACGAGGATTGTGCTGGGAGGTTTGAGCGCGTAAGTAATATCAAGTGTTTCTACCCTCCCATTCCAAGACTCTCGAATTGGACTGTTGTGTTGTGTTAACTGACCTATACATGCTGGCTGATATTAGAGGCGGAGGACTCGCAACCATCCTCGCCATGAAAGCAAGCCTTCTCACGCCACGTCTCCCAATCATCGGGCAACTTTTAATCCTACCCGTAATTGACAATACAGCTGGCACATCTCTATTCAACACTTCCACTTCCACTTCCACTTCCTCCTCCATCATCGCAACAGAGAATAAGAATACGATTCCCAACGACTCAGATCCATGGATTTCAAACCAACACGCCCCATTCCTCACACCCCAAAGAATGCTCTGGTACCGCTCCAAATATCTCCCCGACACGTCTAAAGCAAGCTCTTGGACAACATCGCCCAATTTTGCCCCCAGCGCGTTACTCGCCGCGTGTCCTCGCACAGTCATCGCAATAGGAGACTGTGA
Source organism: Lachnellula arida (assembly GCA_007821475.1). Taxonomy (NCBI): domain Eukaryota; kingdom Fungi; phylum Ascomycota; class Leotiomycetes; order Helotiales; family Lachnaceae; genus Lachnellula; species Lachnellula arida. The sequence continues at coordinate 86,938 of QGMF01000018.1, read as the reverse complement.
CCTACTCGCGGAGGAAGCAAGGAGGTATGGCGCGCTGCTTAAACGGGAAGGGGTCGCATGCGAAGTGAAAGAATACCAAGGGGCAACCCATTCAACATTGATTCTTGCTGGGTATGTATATTCATCCATTCCCTCCACTGGAGTTTTTGGGACAAGGCGAGGTAAGACAAGCTGACATGATTTGATATTCCGTAGGGCATTGGATGTTGGCAAACAGTTGGCTAGGGATATGGTTGAATCGCTGAAAGACATGTTTTCAAGACAGGAGTCTTAAGTAAGATCTAATTGGGTAATATTTAAATATCTCTCAAAGAATACCTTATTAATTCTGCTACTTTATTGCTACACCTTGCCAGACCATCAACCCTCTTACATCTCCATCCTCTCTCGCTTGTCTCTCTCCCTTTTCTCATTATCATCCCTTCTTGATAGTGATAATATACAGGTTCTAGAGACTGGGTAAATTTGAAATGTATTAATTTTATCTAATGAGCTTCTAATGTAAGAAGCCTATATTTGTTTAGAGTATAAAAGCTTAAATCATAAGAATTATTAAACAAAACTAAAGATTACAAGAAAATCAAAAATACGACTTTTAGATAAACTTAAAATACATGTTTAACAACCCCTCCTTATTATTATTAACTTGCCGATCAATCAAATAGATATCTATATACTAAATATACTAGATTTAAGTATTACATATACCAGTACCAGCTTGTTTTCCTAAGAGTGTTTTCGGATATTTATGAAGTATTCGCTACTAGCTACCAACCATATAACCATTTATTGTTTGCCCCAAACCTCCAAACAAACTTGACTAAATGAACTTCCTCCTGTTATAGGCGGCCGTTCCTGAAACGACTTATCTCAAGCTTGCGTAGTGGATAATAGATAAACGGTGTAATGATGAGTGCAAACTCAAAACCGAGGTCTCCTGTCGTCTTTGCAATTGGACCGATAAACCAAGTCTGATCCATGGATGGGATAACGATGGCAAAAGGGATAATGAGAGCTACAATTGCTGGAATACCAGAAGGCAGAAGCTTCCTGTTGTTCCAGATATTCGCATCGTAGGTCGCAGGATTCATGCGACGAAATACGATCCACTCCGTCAGCTGAATGGAGACAAATCCAGCAGACCAGTACGAGATAATACCGAGGAAGGCCAGAAGAGAGGTCTCGAACTGCTTGGCAGCTCCAATTGCAACTCCAATCAGAATTCCCGTAGAAGTGATAACGTGAACAATTCGCGGAACGCGGTGCAGACCGGGAATCAGGATCTGGAAGTTCAAAGAGACCGAGTAGATGGATGGACCGGTGTTGGCGATGACCGAGAGCGCGAGAATGAGGGTGACAAACTTTCCAAACCCGCCTACCGGTTGTAGCATTGCGGCCATGACACCTCCAATGGAATTCAGCTCGTATGCGGCGTTCCATTCATCGATGACGGGTACCGTGGCTCCAATGGCAGCGCCTAGGGTCATCAAAACTGCACTCGGAATAGAGACTCCTAGCCAAGCGTAAAGGAACAGACGAGTCCGTGGAGCATTTGGTGGCATGTAGACTGCGTAGTCTCCCAGTGTACTTCCAAATGGGAGATTGTACCCAGCAATTAGTGAAGCAAAGCTTATCACGGTTGCAGCATCTGTTGGTAGGGTTGGCACTTGCTGCTTGAGATGTTTCCCGCCCGCTCCCACGCATATTATGATGGCGATGAGTGTGGGGATCCAAGCATAGCGTAGGATTGCGTGCATGATTTTGTAGCCAGTAACCGTCATTAGCATGGTTATGATTCCGATGATAACTATTCCAGCCTAGTACACAGTAAGTATATGGGGATTAAACGGCGAAGAAGGAATGTACATTTACTGAAAGACCATTGTTTCTGATAGCCACTAAACACTGTCCCCCAACCACAGTTGAAATCATTGTAAACCCCATAATACTTGCCATGTTCAAGATGATTGGGACTATGTTAAGATAGTATCTTATGATATTAGCAAGGAACAATAAAGAAACGAGGCTCGCTTACCCAAAAGAGTAACGAGCTTGAATCATTTGTCGCATGCCAGTCCTCGGAGACATGGTAACCATGTAGCAAGGTGGAATGGCTGTTAAAAATTGGAAGAAGAAGATGACCAGAAATGAATCCCTTAAACTCATGCCGTAGTCGAGAGTGCCGACAATTCCAGTTGTGAGGCTATAGTTATAATGAGCATTGGCCGACACATGAACAATAGGAAAGTTATAATGCGCGGGTGCTCACGGAAGAAGGCACAACATAGAAGAACCCAGCCATGTTGCAAGATTAAGATATCTGGTGTCCGTCCTCTCTTCCTCGGGCACTGGCTGAACTCCTCTCAACTCGACTCCATAGTTGGCCAGCTTTTGCCAGAGTGAGAGCTGTCTGAATAGTTCACTAGACTCTCCATTTCCGAGAGGAACTTCGTGAATTGACTGTTCCGGGATACCTTTCTCTGTGTCGCCTTTGGTAGACTCTGGCGATTTTTCGCTCGTAGAGCTGTGGTCGTTCGACATATTTTTTTGGACCGGTCGAAGAATAGTAAAAGCTTGATTCGGGATTTCAGGGGAGTTAGCTTATTAGGAGATTTCCCCCTATAGTGTAAATAAACGAGAAGCGGCTGCTGAGTGTACTATCATCCATATCAGCGCATGCCGTTCTAATTTCAGTATAGATAGATACTCTACACAACATCTGAGATAAGTTATCTGCTAGTTATCTATCAATCCCGGGTTGTTTACGAGTCCTCACGAGGATAAGAAAAGTGTCCATGCACGGCAGTAAAAGTAAGTTACTAGCCGTGATAGGGAATGTACCAAAAGTGGGCACTGCCGCCGCAGTTACATAGCGGCCGAACCGAGATAACCTTACCCATATCAAGTTGGCATTAGCACCCCAAAGGCAACGACACCAGGTTCGTTGCTCCCATCCCCTACCTTCATGATGGTGATTACCGTCATATCCCCTTACGCTATTTTGCTTTCTGCTGCTGTACTTGTCCTTGGGCTCGCTATTTTCAAATTTCGTGGCCGAAGAACTCTCCCGTATCCCCCTGGGCCGCCAGGAGAGTTTCTGATCGGTCATCTTCGTGTTATCCCATTTGAGGACTCTCCCACAGCTTATTTGAACTGGGGCCGAGAATACAGTAAGTCAAGCACTTCTTTCCATGTAGCATATACTGAAAGTTCCCCAGAAAGCGATGTTCTCTACTTCAACACACTGAGACAGCCAATCATTGTTCTAAACAGTGTAAAAGCATGCGTCGACCTGCTGGATAAGAGAGGTGCAAATTACGCTGACCGCCCACGTTTTGTGTTGCTTGAGTTGTAAGTTTTCTCGATTTCTCTTCCCCGCTCTCGAGTTACACCAAAGCAGCTTCTGTAGGAAATTGAGCAAATGCTTGGTTTCACAATTGACAATCGCACAGATTAGGATGGGGCATGACCTTGACCTGGCTACGCTGGAGCCCCAAAATGCAACAGCATCGTAGAATGCTCCAAAGCCCATTTATCAAAAGCAAAGTTTCTCAGTACCAAAGCTTGCAGATGAAAGAGACCCACCGCCTAGTAAAAGGGATGATGAAAAGTCCGCTGGACTGGGAGCTTGAGTTGAGACGATTCGCAATTGCTGTAGTTGCGAACGTCGGTTACGGTGTGGATATTAACACCGTTGACCATCAATGGGTTGATCTTTCTGATGCTGCAGGCTACGCAACCTCGCACGCAGGAGCTCCTGGTGGGACAATCGTCGATCGATTTCCTCCAGGTGAGTCTACTAGCAATATATCATCTATGTCTTGACTGACTCTAAAATAGTGAGATATCTTCCGGACTGGTTACCGGGTCTTCGAGCCTTGAAGTACGCTCACGACAACAAATCCGCCATCGTCAACATGCATGAAATTCCATATCAGGGTGCTTTGAGAGAAATGGCAAGCTCTATGTATATTAGGGCCGGAAATCCAGGGCTAATGTTCTTTTAGGAAGAGGGAGTCACCAACTCGTCTTTTATTCACAACTTATTAGAGAAGTACATCAGCAATGAGAAGCGAGACTTACCTAACGAGTTCACCCTGGCTGATATCAAAGGTATTTGCTCGAAACTTTAACATAGCCTTATAGATCCTTTATTCTATTTTCTTAGTACTGACGTCCTGATCGAACAGGTTCCGCTGCTGCCATTATTATTGCTGGTTCTGACACAGTAAGAATCCTTCGAAAATGTCCGAGCTGATTGACTAACGCTAGTCTAGACTATGACCACACTTGTTGTGTTTATTCTAATGATGATGTGCAATCAAGAGGTACAAAAGAAAGCGCAAGCCGAAGTCGATGCTGCAATTGGATCAGATCGCCTGCCAGAATTTGATGATCTTGAAGGCCTTACATATCTCAACTACACCAGACTCGAAGTTCTTCGGTAAGTGACCCCTCCAAACTGCTAAGCGAACATTGTTTAATCTATCCCAGTATTGCACCATTGTCACCACTTGGAATACCTCATCGGAACTTGAAAGACGACGAGTACAAGGGAATGTTGATTCCCAAAGGTTCCATTATCTATCAAAATGTGTTCGCTATGCACCGTGATCCCGATATCTATTCAAATCCATACGACTTCGACCCGGATAGGTATATCCCAAAATCAGAAGGTGGGCGCGGAGAGCCGTATCCAGTGGGAAATTTTGGATTTGGTCGTCGGTATGTACTTTTTTAAAAAATACATCACTTCACCTGAGTGTTTGAATGCAACCGCTGACGAGACCTGAATATTAGGGTCTGTCCAGGGCAGTACCTGGCCAACAACACAGTCTCTATTGTCATGGCTACAATATTATCTACGCTTAATATTGACTGGCCAGTTGGACCTTCGGGAAAGCCAACTCCGTTTGAACCAGGGTGGTCAAAAATAGGTCAATAGTAAGTTGAAGATTCATTTTGCAACCCCGGTGCTGATTGAGATAGTCACCCACTGGAATTTCAGTGTACAATGGAACCACGGTCAGAGACCGCAAAAAACTTGATTTACAAATCGATATAAAATGAAAACTGAATATCAGAACTAGCTTGACACTTGGACTTGTTTTGAATGTTAAGAGGTAGCGTAGATAGTGAAGAAATATCAAACGTTTAAAAAGTTTTAAGGGTTCTAGTCGAATTAAATTTATTCACAAATGAGATCCTTCGTTGACCCATGACCGTGAGACAAGTGATTTTACTTTAGCTTAGCTAATAATGCTCAAGTACACACAACGCCCGTGGCTTATGATCAAGCCTCATTGAAAACAATCAATATAATAAGGTAAAGATTCCAAGGTCTGCATTATAATTTATGACTGCATCACCTGAAGCCTAACAGGAACTTTCAAGTGTCTACGCAAAGATGTGCTTGCCGCAAAGTTGCGGCCGCAACCCCCCCTCCCCCCCCACTCCCCCATTATTGACGAGCCGATGTTGATAAGAACTGTTATCAGCCTCCCAGCAATCTGACGTGGAGTTATCATTCCGGCAGGCAAGATATCAAAGTTGCCGCCAATCCCACCGGCAAGATCAGCACCCACGGCTATCTGGAATAGCCTCCTCTGCCGGAAACAGCCATCCAAAAATTCAATACCTGGATACAACCCACGTACTGAAGTATCCGGTATGGAGATTGACAACGACAATGGGGATTGGAGTCGAGATTGGCACTCGAATAATGCTCCGGCTTCCGAACCGTCTGCGAATCCTTCGCAACCCCGGCGGAAGAGAGCCCCAGTTGCATGTAGGAGGTGGGACTTTTCCAGAGCCTGGATGGGATGGACATACTAATCCATCACGTGGTATAGATGTCGGCGCCTTCGAAGCAAATGTGTTCATGAGAATGCAGAACCTCCATGTCAGCTTTGCAGAGCAGCGGGGCCAGCCACAGCGACGGCTTGGTAAGATTGACACGGAATAATGGGGATGATCGCTGATGTTCTTTCGCAGCGTATTTGTGGGTCGGAATAAGGGTGATAATGAACGCCGGAGAGAAGGGAATGATCGCGAAGTGAGTGTTTTCTTCCATATTGAAAATTAGACGATCATTAGATACTATGAAATACGGAGCAATAATGAGCGTTAACTTTTAATCAGTATCGACAACGCCGGCAAGAGGTACCTGACAACAGCACGGATAATATCCCGAGCTGCATTGTAGTATCCACTGGCGGTAGCCAGGTACTTACACCGCCGACAGTAGAGACAGTAATGAGGTAGAGATAATTCCAGCATATTGCTATCGTAAACTAACATCGAAAGATCCTCTGGAATCAGATCACCGCCTGCCGAATCTATTCCAGAAACGGATCCGGATCGTGGAATGTCCTACCACCGCTTGATGAAGTTGTCGAAGGCTGTCGAAAACTCTTTACAACTTGCTTTCAACTTGGTTAGTTGCTCGCTTCAAATGTTTAGACGCAGCGTTGATTCTTTTAGGCTTTCTCCCAAAAGCTATATTCTTAGAACGCCTTGCAGTAGATCGAAAGTCCATTAGTGTGTTCTTCCTGCTTAGCATTCTTAGTGTTTCTGCAAGGTTCACGAAATGCCTCATCGAGCGATATGGGAATGCGAGTAAAGCAACGGACTATTTTATTATGAAGGCTAGCGATCTTCTCCCCTCGGAGATCTACAACCCAAACTTAGAAAGAACCCAGGCACTTTTCTTGCTGGGCATTTCTGAATGGACTCAAGGAAATCGGACCCGTAGTGCTGTGAGATGCATCCCATACCGCAACTAAGAATTTGCTGACTTATTAGATCCACATGGGAATCGCTGTTCGAAGTATGCGACTTTAAACATTAAAGTTCTATTGCTAATATGTCGGGGGCAGTGGCCGGAATCCAACATCTGCACCGAGAAGAAAGCTATATTCTTCCTAAAAATGCAACAACTACGGAGATTATTAATTCTGAAGTTGCAAGGCGTACATTCTGGGTTTTACAGAGCCGGTACTCACCTTCAGACCTTTTAACAGCTCACTAACAGTTGACAGGTCAAGATCATCTGTATTCCGAGCACAATGCAGCAGTCTCTTTTCCTTTGACTGATATCACTGCATTGCTTCCATCAGACGAGACTGACTTTGCATACGGAGCCATACCACAGCAACGAGCCGCACTTCAAGGGACTCAAGCCGCTTTGAAGAACCCAGAACTGTGTTCTCTGCAATCGCGCTCGCCGTTTGCCACTCTGATCGAGGCTCATAGCCATTGGGGCGACATAGCAAGACGAGCTGGTAGAGCCAACCGAAGTGAGAGAGAAAGAGCAGACGAGAAAGTCAAACCGTGGGAGAGGGTTAGCGAGTATTCTCAGGTGACGAAAACGCTGAAAGACTGGGAAGAACATGTCCCAACACGCCATCGTTGGTCTTTGATCAACCTGCGAGGTCATAAGGCCGAGTTCTTGGACCTGGCGTACCTGTCACAGACAATGGTCGTTAGAATCAACAATATCGTCATTCGCCGGATCTATCTCGAGGATATTCTTGAGTCAAGACTTGGCACATCATCTTCAGAATACGCCGTCCCGGAGTTCTGGACCCAGATGTCGCATGAGTTGTTCACCAATGTTTATAATTTACATGAGCAATTTGACACTTGGTTCAAACTTCGTTCAGAAGATGAAGGCATTCCATCGATCGTTGTATTTGGTGTGTATATCTGTGGCTCGTTGGCATCGTATCTCTGGAAATGGCCTCAATTGTGTCCCCAGCTCGCCGAAGGCGCTGAAGGAATCCTCAATCGATCTCTCGAAGTTCTAGCGGCGTTGATGGATCGCTTGCCTCATGTTTCGAACTGGTTGCATGCCTTGCAGAAAATTGCAGTACCTCTCCAGGCGAGAGGTGCGATGGGTGGTCATTCGTTGCAGCCAGAAAAAAGCTTCGCTGCATTGCCGACTCTCACCCAATCTGTTGAAATACGTCAAACCGTGCCCAGGGCTGATCAATTATCAACGCAAATAGCCCACGAATCTATCAAAACACATGTGCCGGGTGACAGAACCTCTAGTCAGCTAAACACACAGTTCGATACACATTGCCATGGATACAACCACCACTTGCACTCCACTCCTGGCCCAATTGGAGATGAAATGTCGCGGAACGAATCTTATCCTCGAGCTGGAGAAGGCGTAGGGGGGATGAGTAGTTTAGATTTCAATTCTGGCTATAGCTTTGACGAAGAGCTTATGCGCTTACTGCAGGAAGGGATGTGAAGGGATGGCAATTTTAAATCCTGCAGTTGGGTTAAAGGATGAACATAGAACTTCGTATTTTATTCTGAAAAACTAATGAGTTTCCAAGTACAAGGAATCCTACTTATGTATAAGCTTGAACAATAAATGACAGGCGGGGAGTTCGCACAAAAAGCGGTGAGCTCTAGACGCCATGACGACGACGTATTAAAAAACATGCAGGATATAAGAATCCAAGGTTGCTCAAAAACGATATGATAGAAACACTTTGAAAATGAGACATTGAAGAAAAGAACTTTTCACAACGCCTTGCCGAGGTTGGGAAGATCCTTGTTGGACTTTAATATTGCTTAGTCAGCAGGCACCATAAAACTCTTCACGTGTAGCTAGAAGACACGTAACCACATACAATACAGACATCGTGTTACCACCAAATCCCAACAATCCTTAGCGTGTAATAACAGTCACGTGTGTATTGACTGGGCTGGTCCCTGTGCACGTGCCGTTGCGGGCGGCAAAGCAGCGAATAGGGGCAACCTTAGGACGCTAATAATATCCACCCATCACGATTCTCCAACGACCTCCATTCTGGATACAAATGTTGGTTTTTCGTTTCACAGCCCAAAAGCGGCTGAGAACGCACCATAATTCGTTAAGACCTGTAGTCTTGGGGTGCTTACTCAAGCAGAGCGGCGGCGTAGCTCTCTCCCCCTAGTACTCGAAGTCGAGACTGTTCCAGTTACAGCGATTTCTGTTGGTTTTACGTCTAGGTCCAACAAAGTCCCATGGACCGAGTCAGCGCGGCAGGCGACTTCTGGCTCTACAAAAGGAGGTGAAGCACCGTCCTACATTCAATTCATCGTTGTTCCTGTTCTTATAAATCGTCTACGGGTGGCTGAACGACTTGACAGCGCAGTGTTTGTGACTGCAGTCATGGAATTTTTATGATTGCTTGTTTCGTTGCTGTTCATCTCTTCTTGAACCTTATGACCAAAGCATGAGCCCTTGAGACTCTTATATGACCGCCCCTTCGCGCCTCTTGGATATCTATTCTTGCCTGCAACGCGCAGAGTGGAGTGTTCCATTCTCCCGTTGGATTTATCTGTAGTCCCAGCATGTTCGTGTCGCGCCCAGTCCGCATCTGGGGCTCTGTGCTCTGCTACTTTGCTGTCGCAATTTTTGTGGTCGCTTACTTCCGGCCGCATCCCACCAACGACGACACTTCACCGTCTCGTGGCATCTTTGGTGGAACTCCCAAACAATCACAGCAACAGCCAGCGACGACACCAGAATCAACGCCCACAGTAGCATATCCTATCGATTACCTGCCCTCCCCGAAAGACGAAGAAGAATGCGAGCGTCTATATAGCCACCGCTACTTGGATTTTCCCGCCACACATCATATACCATATTGTGAAGATGGCTCGCAATCGTCACTCGAGTGCTTTCGAACGCATAGGAATGAGTCTTTGTGCCTCGCAAAGCGGTTGATCATAGACCAGACACGCACCGAGCCCAACCACCATACGGCAATGCAATGCCGCTTGCGGAATTTCACGGTTGAGGCCAAAGCCGATGCAGCCGCGGCGAAAGCATTGCAAAGTGTCCTGGATGTTGATAGAATGCCTCAGGGTTTCTTCGACACTGGGGTCCCGGCGCAGCTTAAATCTTGGAATTTGGATACAACAGACGAGGATATGGCCGAGAAATGCGGTCCTGGAAAAACGGACGGAAAGTGGACTTTGCTGGTGAAAAGGGAAAACCACAATAACATCTTCCATAAACTATTGGAATTATGGCAAGCAATGGTCAGCCTAGATGTTTTGCAAATAGCAATCGATCCTTCGACACAGGAGCCATATCTCCAGCCGTCTGACTTGGCAAATATGCAGGTCGTCTTTACAGAAGGCGACGCAGGTCTTGATGATGGCTTGGATGGCTGGTGGGATATGGTTACTGGAAAGAAACCCATTCTACAAAAGGATATGCAGCCGGCATGTCTTGACAAGGTGGTTTTACCACTCGCGGGGTCGTATTCTCCTTTTTGGGCATGGCACTGGGTGGAGAAAGACTGCCACAACAAATTTCTCTTAGACGCGTTCCTGACGCGCATTTACCGTTTCCTCGATATCGAACCCAAGAAGCACGGCGGTGAAGCGAAGACTGTGGTGACGATAGTTGATCGCAAAGAGAGAAGAAAGTTGAGAAATATCGATGCTCTAATAGCTAGCGCACAAGCAAGGTGGCCAGAAGCGATCTTCGAAAAGGTAGACTTTGGAGCCATTTCCCTCAAAGAGCAAGTACTTGTTGCCCGCAACACATCGGTGTTTGTTGGCTTGACCGGAGCAGCCATGACGCATATACTGTGGCTGCCTGAGGAGTCCAGCGTGGCCGAAATCCAGGCGCCCAACAAGAGGTTACCTGAAGCGCAGCCCTATGCGGGTTTCCGTAATTTGGCGAAGATGAGAAACATGCACTACTTTACGGCACACCCAGAAAGGAGAGAAGAGGATCCAGGCAATGGAAATGAGTGGCAGACTGGCGAGTGGGTTGATATCAAGCCAGAAGTGTTCCAGACACTTCTTGATGCTGCTATCTATGCTCAGATTCATAAGGGCTCGAGCCCGGGTGAGGTGTTGCCGGTTGCCAATATACCCGAATGAATTGTATAATCACTGTTTTGCTCCATCAATTGCACTATTTTCAGAAAGCGTGTCGTTTTTGATGAGTCTGCCATGAAAGTGTACTGGTGGCATGTACTGAGTGAGACTGCCTATCAAATAGGTATAGCCCAAGTCCTCTCTGCTCAAGTTTCCACGAAGCGCAAAAAACTGCCCCCTTGCTTCTCCAATTTTCACCCTTTTTCCATATTCTGGTCATCTGATAGCATATGTTCCGGTCCATTCATAAATCCGGAGAATTCATGAACTTTGGTATTACGTGTTGAGTTGGAGTCAGCTGGATCATGTGCAATTATTAAAGAGCATCCCTAGCATGCTAGTGACTAAGAACAGAAAGCTGTATGATTCTAGAACCCCTGGTCTTGGAGTTCAACAACCTCAAGAGAAAACAAGTCCAGTCCAGACGATTCTAGGAGCAGGTGATTGAAGAAACAGTAGAGTTAAAGGTATGGTTATTGGTAGAAGCATTCAGGGCATATCTTCTCAACATTGTCCTTCACTAGTGCCTCGTTGCTTCGTACTACGAAGTTCGTAGTGTACGACCTTCCTACCTGGTTTCCCGTGATGCACACTAAGAATATATGGCAACTCTTTGCTGGCGAAGGTTGATTCTAGTACCAATGATAAGAAGGGTCTGTATTTTAAAGTGACGGCAGTTGACATGCGCTTCGTTTTCTAAAAGCGTGAAATATAGCTCCTGTTATTCCTTGGAAATACTACCAGGTTGTCATCATAAGCAAGAGACTTGCGGGTGGTGCAATTGTTAATGGTACCATCTTTTAAATTGCAGTTTCTAAAAGAGCGTGGTAGGGACATCCCCGTCAAAACAAAACAAACAAATGATGTCCAGCATCCTACAACCAGCTCTCCTAAACCTAGTACATCGCACAGAAGTGTTCTGCCTAGCTATACAAGACCTGCCCTAAAGGCCGCCGTGAAAACCAACCCCTAGACTTCCTCCTTTATGCCACATAGATGTGATAGACGTAATGCAATGCCATGTTGGATGACGCACAAGGGGAACACCAGTCATCTCGGACTTAACATGTACCAGCATTAGGGTCAATATCGTAGTGCCAGTTAGCATAATCCTGCTCGCTTCCCGACTTGCATCCATTATACTCAGTCGTCACATCCGAGATGCAACTACCACCAATTAGCATTCATTACAAGAACAAAACCCAAGCAAAGAATAATGAATCACTCACGCATCCTGTGCCAACGTAGAATCGCTGCTGGACGTGTTTTCGACAGAGAAGTTGATACGAGCGTCAGCACCGTCCTCACTGGCGATGCACACTGACACCGTCGAGCTGGGGTCAATGGAAATGCCGGTAACTTGGGAACAGGCGCCAGCAATCCAATCGGTGTCTGGAAAGCCCGCATCGGCGTAGGTCTCGCCGCCGCTGAAGCATCCGTCACGGGCGGCGAGCTTTTTGCCTTTGGCGGAATCGAGAGGGGTAGCGGAGGTGCTGTGTGCTGCTAAGGCGACGAGAGCCATGCTCATGAGGATGTTCTTGAAAATGGCCATTTTGAAGAGCGAAAAGTAAATCTGGAAGTTGGATCTTGGGTTTGGAAATATGATGAAGTGTGATGGAGACTGGTTGTTTGATGATGAAAAGAAAACAGAAAGAGATGGCACAGAGAGCTTCTTATATAGATATCTGGTGTCTATGAACACGCATCTGCCCCTTTTCCATCTCTCGATACTTGTTACAATTTGAAATCGCTGATGTGAGAAGTAAACCTTGGAAGTATACCTCCGTAGAGGAGTGTTGATCTTGTCAGCTAGAAAAATCACTTGAAATAGAATGACGTAGATGTCGTCCTTCTTTTTAGGGGAAAGTATAGGTATTGGATATGGCTTTGCTTATATCTAGGGTCATGGGCTATTTTCAACTCTTCAAGACTCTTTGAAGGTCCTAATGCTGGTTAGCTTCTATCATTCGTTGCGGGGAAGCATACGAGGTAGGGATAGCTGAATACTTAAGCGCTTCTTTATAACATAAGCACTATACTCTACCTTACCCGTACCTTACTTTGTCCGAACATGCAGTTCTCCGGTAGCCTGAGGCCAGGTTGTGTTACATTTGCCTGTTGATCATTTTTCTAATATTAGATTACCTTCGGCTTCTACTCGTCACCGAACCGCCGCTTCGGCGGCGGAACAAGGACGTATAGAATACTCGACTCAGAAAATAATCAAGTTGCTTTGGCCACGCTGTATAAAAGTCATCGATATACTTCCCAGTCGCTAGCATCCATTGGGCTCTCCATCAGTCACCTCTGTAGCTCGTTAAGCTAGTGAATCCTGATTCTTTGTATAAACCACATCTTACTAAACGCTTGGGGATCCTGAAGCTTTACTTATTTTAGGACAACTAATTTATAGACCTCTCTATAAATTAGTTTCATATAGAATTATATAAACTCGATACTTATTAGGAAGCTGTAATTACTACTTTACTCTTTTTAGTAATCTTTATATTAATGCGATTTTCCGCCTCTATAATATATCATAGCATATAATATTTCACTTCGCTATATAAACCTTTCCGCTCGCGGCTTCTACTAAAACCCGATAGAGATCGATGAAGATCTTTTCTATAAACAACCGATTTTAAATCTATAAGCAAGTAGCTCTACTAATTTGCCTCCCAACATCTATAGAAATTTTGATTCTGGGCAAAGATCCTTCACTGCGACGATGATAGTAGGTGACGCGGCTAAGCCTGCGCCTTTTAAGGCTGACCCCGGATCTGCGGCTCTAATAAGAGACTACTATACGAGGTAGCGAGTAGGAGACAGGAATCTCATAGTCAGATTGATGACTAAATTCCTGCGGGTTTTAAAAGAGGTGGCTGCTATTTTACTGCTGCCAGAAAAGAAAGGGGTTGCTGAGTAAGACTACTGTCGCATCACACTGGCTCACGCCACACAAACCGCCCGCCTGGGCTCACTCATCGGCGCACATCACGTGCCTCACACCACCGCGCGTCCTCGGGCTCATAACCTTTTCGACACCTGTCACCCGTTCATCATTCCCTCTTGGGAAACACTCACTGTACAAACATCTCTTTCGACTGGCGGAGGGAGAATATTGGCTGGAAGGGCACTTGCCCGGCGCCTATATCGCTGAATTTTGGCTTCTGGGTTTGGTGTATACACTTGTAAATTACCTAGCTAGTCACGCCCCAATGCCCCCTGGGAGGCTTGGAGGAAACCTTCGGTTTCTCTCCCCCGGCGTAAAACAATACTTACTTACTTACTTACTGTCGCATCACATAGAAACTCACGAAAACGGCTTATTAAAGTAGCTTAATCGAGACAACCCTTCATTACCCCTTTTACCCCTTGTGTCGATCTACCTCTCCACCTCTCAATATAGGTAACAAATTCCAGCCTAAACTTTAATATTATTGACCAAATTGCATAGAAAGGGATTAATACTACGATGATATAGCTACGCAACGGTTGCCGAATCGGACTAAGTGCTTATACAACGCCGAATACCAGCTAGTATCGCAGTCGTCAGCGGCATAATATTACACGTCGCGTCCTGCAGGGTATGGGGAACCTGGAGAGTCACCTGCACTGGGTTGGCTGGTTGATAGCAATGCGGTAGACGGTACGGCTATGATATTGTCCCGATCCCGACTCGTACATCACTTCCCGATGCCCAGGTAAAGATGTCAGAGTAGTAGGATTCCGGCAACCGATTTTACGTATTTAGAACTCGGTACGATCAAATACCGAACATCGTTTTGACTTCAGGCCAGCGAAAGAACCCTCCTATCCATCTAACTTGGATAGGAGAGTGGTGAGCTCTCCATGTCCTTCTATCTTATTAATATGTTTTCATCTCTCCTTCCAATCCTTCTAGGATTGATTGGTCTATCTTTCTACTTTTGCTCTCCTATCCAAGCTCTTAGCTCTCTTTTAGAAGCCTTCCGCTCCACTTTAGAAGCTCTCCAGCGAGTATATTTTCATCTTTCCACTCCTATCCTGCCACAGAATAAGGGCTGCTCTCCACTCCAGTAGTCAATTTCATAGAATGATAGGAATGTTATTTCGCCGCTGAAGGCTTATTTCGAAACGGTATACTGAGATATGCTCGGTGGCTAAGTTTATTTTTAGGTCTGCTGTGCCCTATACTCTCTCCTTACTTGCTTCGATCATTCTGATATCAAACATCAATCACCCCAAATGCCGCGGTGACCTTTTCCCCATAGACCATATGCACCAAAATCAACATAGAACGCAGCAGTTACACATGCGCTATACCGCTGTATCTTAATACCTCTTGCTACTCCAGCTCTTCTAGTAGAAAATGCGAGAGCATCTATGCAGAAGTAGCAAAATGTGCCTACTGAAGAAGCCATATTGCAATACCGAAAACGCAAGGCTGATAACGAAAGCAAGAAGGTCCTATTCCTCGAGCCAAGGGATGCCAGGAACCGCGCGCTTTCTCAAATACTAGATATGCTTTGCCTTGAAGTCTCATCCCGCCTGAAGGCAAAATTGAGGCAAAGTGCCTCACAGCTGACGCCAGATGAGGAGCATTAATCTAATTGCCAACTTCTGATAATGCTGCTTACAGGTATTCGGCCAGAAACAGGGGGAATAGTTCTTAGTGTGCATGTAATTGAAATATTCCATAGCCACAAACGCCTGCTTCATTATATCCAAGAAGCGGGGAGTGTCCAGCCGGATTATGGTTTAGGAATGCTAAATTGATATGCACAAACCAACAAGACGAACGTCCATGCACCTTTAAACAGGTGTCGGCTGCCGGCAGATATAAGTGTTACTGCCAATTTTCATATCGACGTCTAAGCAAGTGTCTGGTTTGAGTGAATAACCGTTATATGAATATCAACAAGCACACAGACTCAACCCCCTTTCCCTCTTTCCCTTGCCAAGTCACAACCACGTTTCTAGGCGTGCGCCAGCTCCCAGCAAAGAATTACAGTGGCGCCGGCATAGACATATTGCGCCGACAGTGTCACGAGTCACGACACTTTCAACACCCTGCCGATGCGACTACTTCATCGCATCATACGTGACAGGGACATGTAGCATGCCTATACGCGGAGTTCAAAGGCAGAAATTCTCAATTATGCCACGAGCTAGGACGTTGAGAATGGAGCAGGGAACTCGATGAGATTCTGGTAGGTTTACCAGCGCCTTTACATGCCAAGTAGCAGCACCCATTTTTATAATCTTATTTCCCAGTCTGCTAAAACCGTCGATGCGTCGTTGATTGAACTAAACGCAGAGAGATGGACCGGCTGAGGGGAGAAGGGATAACTTAGCCCTTAACTCCTATAGTGGTACGGCCTTCTGCACGAAAATCCCAAGGCTCTTTATGCTAGGTAAATAATAGTGGTACTTACTATGGTCAACTTTTAGTATCTATGCCGGCTGGAATATTATTAATAGTGCTGCTTTTTCCTATCCACTGCGGGTGTAGCGAGTTTTGGTGGAGAAGGGCGTAAAAAACCGTGGGAGTTAAAGAGCTGGTTTGGGACAGTTTAGGTACTGCTACGTAAATGTTGGTAAGATTAGGTAGTTATTATACGGAAGAGATACGTTGTGAGCTTTAGAGATGTAGATATGACGAGGTTGCCGTATTGTAGTGTTGGCGGCTGGACTGTTGAGACTGTTGCTAATCGCAAACGGGATTGTCTTCGTAGAAGCAGATTTTAAATCAATTACACTTGTTTATTTTGCACTTATACCTGTATTTAGCATAGAATTATTCCATCTAATCTACAAACCAAGTCAACACCTTCAAACCGAAATGCCAATCACATTTTTCGGCACATAAATCTCATCAATACTCCTCACCTCCTCCTCCGACAACTTAAACTCCAGCGCCCTCACAGCCTCATCCACCCTCTCAATCTTACTCATGCCAATAATCGGCGCCGTAACAAACGGCCTACTCAAACTCCACGCCGTCGCCACAATCGCCATACTGGTGCCCCTCTTCTTCGCAATCTCCTCGATCTTCCGATTAATCTTCTCATCCGCCGCCGTCCACGCATGCCCCAAGAACTTCCCCCCCATCGACCCGCCCCTCTCGCTCTCCATGATCTTCTCGTGCGGCCGCGCCAGATACCCCATCGCGAGCGGACTCCACGGAATCATCCCCATGCCGAATTTCTGCAGCGCGGGGACCATCTCGCGCTCTTCTTCCCTGTACGTGGCGTTATGCAGGTTCTGCATGGAGATGAACTCGGTCCAGCCGTGCAGGCGCGCCGTATACTGCATCTCGAGCAGCTGGTGCGCCCACATGGAGCTAGCGCCAATATACCTGACCTTGCCGCTCTCCACGATATCGTGCAGCGCCTTCATGGTCTCCTTGACGGGCGTATTGGGATCGAAGCGGTGGATCTGCAGGAGATCGATATACTCCAAATCCAGACGTTTCAAGCTCGCGCCCACGGAGTCGAAGATGTGTTTCCGGCTCAGGCCGTACGCGTTCACGTACCCGTTGTTATCCCGCTCCTCGGGGCTCATCATCATCGGGTCCTCGAACTCGCCGTTCTCGATGTGCCCGACGGGCGCCCAGAGCTTGGTGGCGATGACGATGTTGGCGCGGCGCCAATTGTATTTTTTGATGGCTTTGCCGAGGATGATCTCCGAGACGCCGTTCGAGTAGCCGTTGGCGGTGTCGAAGAAGTTTATGCCGGCGTTGTAGGAGGCTTCCAGGATGGGCAGGGCGTCGGCCTCTTCGGTGCACCATGAGAAACGGCTTCGACGGTCGCCGAAGGACATACATCCGACGCAGATGCGGGAGACCTTTAGGCCGGAAGAGCCGAGGGTTGTGTATTGCATGATTGTTTTTTGAGGGGGTTTGAAACAGTTGTCAAGTGAAGCTGAAAGAAAGAGAATCGTTAAATGGTTATAGGAGCAGGACTTTGATTCAAATACGAAAATCTGGGGAACCACCATTGACGTCAGTCGGCTTTAAGGAGTTTACTATCCCTAATCGCCGATCCCCGCGTTTGTTACGGAGGAACCTGGTATCTCCGTAATATGGAACATCCGGCATTAGCGTGTGCTCGTATCTTGTATCTCCTTTAAAGTTTCTAAGAGACTACTACTCGCTTTTTTTTTAAGTCTAGCAGCCCCACATGAATTGTACCCATAAATGTATCCTCCGCACCACTTAAGAAGCCCGGATTTGATAATAACAGGGCTCCCAAGAGGCCTGAACTCACTTTAAGATTAGTTTATTTTGTGGTTTTGAGGATCTATACTAGGGTAAAGAGCCAGTTAGACCTACAGGATTCTAGATATCTACGCTAAGTAGTGGATTTATAACGGGGCTGCCAGACTTAAAAAAAATGCGAGTATCAAACACCCCTCATACTTTTGACTGGGTGCTGCTCACGGGCCGGGACGCTAAAATGTCGATCAAAGGCTAATTTCAGCGGCTCTTTACTCCCGATCCACTAAATATCAGCATCTTGCATGACGATAGAGGGGTCGAATCGTACGATTCGTACTCGTACTCGCATTTATTTTAAGTCTGGCACAGCGAACGGCTTAGATAAGCGTCGCGTCCTGGAGCAGACAAGCCATCACGTGGTACCTCCCCTACGATGGAGGTTAAGTAAAATTATCTTCTCTTTTTCTAAGAAAGAGGAAGTGTCTCGCTCGGATAGCTATGAAGTTAGATTAGAATCGAGCAGATACGAGACAGGTGTTGAAACTTGAGCGCATGAGTGAGTATTCTTTGCAGTGGCAGTTTGAGATGTTATGTATGCATGCGTAGGATTGATAAGGTAGGAGTATAGACATATCTCACTTGAGATAGATATACTATTACATTAAGCCTTCTAGGCAACGGATGAAATAGCATTTGGCGTGAGGGGTTATAAAAAGGATGATAAACAAACGCAGGATACTTTACTCTCAGCTCATCTCACTCTATACTTATAGGGTGGGTTTCAGCTTCTTTTGCGCGATAGAATACTAGAGCGACCAGATATACCTCTCATCACACAATCACATGTAACAAATAAACATCAATCCAAATTCCGATTTTAATCGCCTGAATTTATCCATATGCATCCATTCTCCCACTAAACTATAAACTCCCCATCTCCAGTGCAAAACGCGATAAATGCGATAAATGCGATAAACGTAAGATAAAATGACAAAAAAAAACCTCCCAACCCTTGATATTCTCAAGCCAAGCCGAGCCGAGTTTAAATACAAAGCGGGCGAGATATATGACGAAAGGTGGTCTCCGATAGGCACCAGCCTTTTTTCTTTTTCTTTCTTTTCTCTTATATGCAAGTGAGATCCTTGGCTCTCCAGGAGGCCTAGTCTTTTGTTCGCGCGAGGTATGAGGTATTTTGATCATGTTTGTTGGCTGGTTCAATAAACACGGGGAAAGTTGATCAGGTGGTTGGAAATGTGAGGAAGAACGGGGTATTGGGCGAATTGAAATCGAACTCCAGGAAGACAGAGGACAGAGTTCGGATGAGATGGTATGTTGTAAATCGCTGTCGCTATGCTAGAGGTATGTGGAACAGCAATGTAAATACGTGAAGATTCGAATCGCGGTACGGTAAGGTAAGTAAGTCGTAAAGGCGTAAATGTCTACTTTCAAGAACAAAAAGCAGACCCGTAAAGAACGAGAATGATGTTGCGCATCGACGGGTTCGGAGAGAAAAAAGGGTTCGGGATTGGGATTGGCGGGTGGAATTTTAGTCGCATCGCAGCGTATGCAAGGTACCCGTTCCGATAATGGCGTCGCATCCAGTGGATGATATGCTTACAACATCGCTGCTGCGATCATGACCACCACTCCTACACCACCCGCGTACATGCCGTTCAAGCTCGACGCCGCGCCTATGAAGTTATCCGGGATGGACGACGTTGCGACGGGTGCGCCTGTGCCGGAGACGCGGGGCGAGCCGGTGCCGGTGGTGGGGATTTTGTAGGGGGAGGAGGCTGTTGCCATGATGGCGGTTGGGCCGGCGACGAGAGTGCTGTTGAAGGACGAGAATGAGGTGGATGGGGTCGCGGATGAGGACGAGGACGAGGAAGTTGAGCTGGAGGAGCTGAGGGACGAGGAAGTGGCCGCGAAGGTCGAGGTTACAGATGCGACGACTTGGGAGACGGTGATGGTATGCGTTGATCTCAGGGTCGTGGTGAGGGTCAGAGTTGAGGAATCTGATTGTGCGATGGCCAGCAGAGGGAGCAGAAGCCCGATGGTGAAGCTTGAGATGTGCATTTCGAAGGATTGTGGTGATGGCAATGCGATGGTATGCGCAAAAGATCGAATAGATGTTCGCGGTTTGGTTTGATAGTGATCAATGTGTTGCTTCTTCAAAAGAATGTGCTATTCAGCGTCGTCTGTGTTTCCGTCGATGCGACTATTATTCGTAGTGAATAAATGGCGGTAATGAGTGAGTGACTGGCGCTTGATAGTGGGTGTAAAGTGAGTGTGATGAATACAACGTTCTTGCGTGTATTGTGTTGAGAGAGCGAGGAGGCAGGGAAGTATCTTTCAAAGATATCCACAAACTTTGCCAACGAAGTCTTGTACGCAAATGAACGGGAGGAGTTTGGAGGAAGAAGCGAAGGATGGTTGGTGTTAGCAGACGGATGTGGGACCGAGATTATATGTTGGACGGGGCGGGGCGGGGCGAGAGTTACAAAATAGCGCAGGGACAGCGAATCAAGTGTGATGTTTACACCAATAACCATTGATGAATGAGTAGAAATTTAAATATGAGTCATCTGGTGAACAGTTTGCTATAACAATGTGTCTATTATTTAGCTATATTTGTCAATCAAATATATCAAGTGAGTAAAAGAGAAGTATCATCCATCGCTAACCGCTCCATCAATACCCTCAAAACCAGCATCGGCAAGCTAAAGACAGCGCCTTCTATCAAGTAATTTCAAGCCCTAGGCTACAATTCCAGGCTCCTCTCCCTAATCTCGCCCCTCAACAACCCCATGCCCTAGGCTATTCTCGTACAGTACATCTTTCTCATCCTCCATAACACAAACACTCTCTCCGTTACACTGCAATCTTAAATCTACAGCGCGTCTGACCAGGATAGGATATGGCCGGGGTACTGAAACCCAGGGTCGTCTCACTGGTCCGGGCTGGGGCCCTGGGGCCAAACTCTTTTTCTAGCTGGGGTTGCAGGTGCGGGAAGAAATCGCGATGCATCTGGTATCGATAAATGATTGCAACGCTGAGATGACATGAGATTATTAATTGAGGCTCACGTTAACTTTTTATTTTTATTTTTCATCAGATGACATTTAAAAGATTGGAACAGGTACAGAGTAGGTCAGACAAGTCATCTATGCCAAGTTGCCAACAACACCTGGTCTGGGCATCAGCCAACACGATAGGAAATCCTCTGCGGGCAGTTGCCGAAATCTAGCACGCTGCGGCAATTAAGTGGATCCACCCCCCTCACTGCCAATTAACTTGCCGGAAATTGCAGAAACCTCAACACCGCATCAAGTAATCGGTGGTCCCCCCCTAAGCTTTCCTCACCCTCAAGCCCCAGCTAGGGGGCACTTTTAATTAGTCGCTCACATTTAATTAGTCGTTCGTCACGTGGGGTCGTAGTAGTGAGCAAACAGTACAAACTGACCTGTTTAGGGTATAGCTTCGTGAGCTTAATCTTCTAGCGTGAGTTGGCTCAGGCCAGGAGCACTTACCTAAGGCGAATGCTAGTGGTCACATGATACTCTTTATAGAGTTATAAAGGTGATAATAAATATATATTTAAGGAGGATTATAAAAGTTAAGTAGGAAATATTAGAAATATCTACTAGAATTATTAAAGCTAAGTAGTTTATACTATTTGCCTACTATTTTAACCCCACGTGACGAGCGACTAATTAAATGTGAGCGACTAATTAAAAGTGCCCCCTAGCTGGGGCTTGAGGGTGAGGAAAGCTTAGGGGGGGACCACCGATTAGAGATTTTTCTTCTTCTTGGCCACGCCGATCCGAATAGAAGTAAAATAAGGACCTTCGTTATCTACGGAGTATTTATCTTGTAAAGAAATCACTTGATCGAAATTCATAGAATTGAGAAGGCGGGATTGCGCGTAGAGATAAGGTAGGTTGGAAGAACTAGGTAGGTAGGTATCAAAAGTGACATTTCTTCCAAATCCATCCTCTACGTACATACGGTGTGTTCCGTATATACACGCTCGCTTCATCCTTCCTCGCATACAAACTCCAGCCTCATCCAGGTTCCTTCCAACCAATCCGATCCCTCTCTCCCTCCGCATCTCGGTAAATCCTCCTTCCTTCCCCTAAATAGTAACATTTCTGCAACTTATTATTTCCTCGACTTCAAAGCAAATTTCCTAATATCACTTATAATACCGGTACCTTCTATGTAAATGATAGTGTTATCTTGGGGAACAATAATAGGGCATTGGAACGAACATGAAATATTTTCATCTGAGCGCTTACTTGTAAACGGCTATGGTTTGATCACTGCGGGCCTCAAACAGGTCGCGCTTCAGAGGTGAGTTGATCACGACCTTTAGATGAGCTTTGTTTGCGTATGTGCGTGTGTATCTAGAAACATTAGTGGTTTGGTTTGATGGTCGGGATATCAGAGGCGGTTCTTTATATCTTTACGTGGGATTGAGGGGGAGGGGGTGAATCACATGATGAAGATGACGGTATGGAGATACAAGGAACAAGTAACTAGAAACGTGCTAAAGCGAGCAAGTGACTTAGATAGGAAGCCTGTTTCTTTCATTAGATAAAGTAGAGTAGAGCACCAGTGTAATACGAGATGTCATTTTGTGTTGCGTTGCGGGGTACTGAGAGGGCAGGGTTTGTATTGGTAGGTGAAGACTTGGATTGTGAAGTTCTAAGAATGCAACGCGAAGGTATGCACGATGCTGACTAAAAGTTTACATAAGTGAGCCTCAGTCACATGTTCCAATTATCGCCTCCACAGTACCTGTTCCCGTGGGCCTGAGTCGCGGCGGCCTCAGGCCAACGCGTAGAGCAGTTTCGGCGAGTGTTAAACCGAATGCGAATCGATAGACTGCTCGTAATATTATATTTTTTTTGTCCTTGTAGAAAATGGAAGGTAATGCAACTATGTAGCAAAGCATGCGAGTGAAACGTTTATCTTCCTCAAGGTCGCAGTTTATCGTGTATATGTTATATTCTGAAATAACCGCAAAATGCTTACAAATACCAAAGCAACTCAGCCATTTGGCGCAGTGGCAGCGCGCGAGGCTCATAACCTCGAGGTACCTTGATCAATACTTGGAATGGCTATTTCGTTCTTTCCTTTTTTGCATTTTTACGAGTAGAGGTCAAATTAATTCTCTGGTATAATTGGTTAGAAACTACCTGGGTATCCTTTTGTTTTTTCTTTTTTTTCTTTTTGGGGGAGATTGATTACGTCTGGCGGATAGAGGCGAGCTTATAGTCTTAGGGGTACGGAAACGTGGTAAGCTGTGGGGTTATATACAAAGTAAACTTTAGAAGAGGTTTCGAGTGCATAAGTCGTTATGAATAGCGGCTCTGCTCCTTCCATGCTAGTTAGGATGGGCATACGAGAGGTTTTGAGGACCTGGGTATCGATACTATAATCGGTTCGTTTTTCTCGGCTCGCTTCGCTTATAGTCAGGGGAAGCGAAACGAAGCGAATGTCGGGAAACAAATATCCTACAAATTTAAAATTCAAAATTGAAGCGTTTAATTAGCATATTAAACCAGCTTTAAAAAACAATTATAAAGTAAGGTAGTTAGAGTAAGGTAGTTTTTTTAAAGGTTGCTTTGGTGTTTGTTCAGCGCTGTTACCCTGCATCGGTGATTTATTAGTACGTGTGGTATTTGTCTTTTATCCTGTGAGTTGATGAAGACTATAAGATT
Source organism: Lachnellula arida (assembly GCA_007821475.1). NCBI lineage: Eukaryota > Fungi > Ascomycota > Leotiomycetes > Helotiales > Lachnaceae > Lachnellula > Lachnellula arida. The sequence goes on along the minus strand of QGMF01000018.1, from coordinate 63,112 downwards.
TCTGAAATCTTGTCTGTCATAGATATTTAAGCTTCAATTGATAAAATCTTGAAAGATAAATCATCAGTCTTCATTCTGGCGAAACAACAAGTCTTTATCATAAGTGACTTGGAATTCTAACATCCACCGTCACCCCCTCTGCTTCTTTGACCTCCATATTCGAAGTCACACTCCCATTTATGATTTCCCAACTCGCCTCAATCCACCCACCCCCATATAGTGGTACCCTCCCTTTAACCCAACTCAAACCCAAACCCTGCGCAACTTCCAGCACCGGATCAAACACCCACCCATACTCCCCCGTCCCACCATCCAACTCCCTCCTAACCCCCAGAACATACCCCGTCAAAACATACGTCGGCGCCCCTCCCCACGGATGGCACAAACTCGTAAACATCCCGATCCCCGGACTCCCATCCGCATACACATACTCCCAGCTCGCGCCCGTAAAATACTCGTTCTGGTTCAACATCCGCGGCCAATACACATCCAGTAGATTATGCAACACCGGCACCACGACCTCAGCGCTGACGTTCAGCTGCGTGTAGGCGCGGAACAGCGATTCCAGCAGGAACCCTTGCACGTTGGGCGACAGCTGCGTCGTGGCGCTGTTGCTCACTGCCGTCGAGTCTTTATACCCGATGCGGTAGAACAGCGTGCTGAGGGCTTGGATGGCGCTCGTGGCCTGGCTGCTGTTGGCGATTCCGGCACGGATTGTAAATGCAGTTGCCAACAATGAAGTATCGTTCTCGCCGCTGTTCAACGCTGTGGAGTAGGCGCCGAGCGTGGGGTTCCACAGCTGTGTGTTGATTGCCGTGCGGAGGTTTGCGGATAATGCTGTGTAGTGGTCAGCTGTTGTGGGGTCTTGGAGCGCGCTGGCTAGGATGGCGAGTTGCTGCAGGCTGGTTGCGAAGAGTGCGGTTGGTGCGGTGGCGTTTTGGTAGCCTTGGGCTGTGAACCAGGACGCGGATGAGTTGGCGAGGAGGCCGGTTGAGGGGTCGAGGTAGGTAAGCATGGCGTTAACGAGCAGCTTTGTCCCGCTCCAGTATTTGGAGAGAAAGGCGGTGTTGGATGTAAGAGCGTAGTAATCACCAAGCGTGAGGAGGAAGAAGATTTCGTAGTCTGTCTCGCCGTATTGAGATGGATAGTAGACTGATTGGTACTGGGGTGCTGATCCCATGGAATCTTGCATGGGGACTATTCCTGCCGCTGGGCCTGAGGTAAATTGGCCCAGGAATTCGAACTCGATCATGCTTTCGATGAAATCATATCGTCCCGTACTAGCTGCGAGCTCCTTAGCGGTGTGCGAGAAATCCCCGATCCAGATTTCCCGATCTCTCTTTGCACCATCCAGGCACACGGCGTAAGCGTTCGAAGCAACCAAATATTCCGCCAGGATATCTGTTGACGTGAATGGGTTGGTGTATAGCACGTTACCATTCTGTCCAATGACTTCTACATCCTTGACATATGCGGCCTGGTCTTGAAAGGGACCAAAACCCCATGAGCCTGTTGTGATGAGGTTCGTTCCACCAAAGCTAGCGTTGACGTATGGCAGGAAGGTTGTATATGGAACAGAAGCAAACTGGGTGTCGTTGACGGAAATGTTATATCCTGATGGGGTAATCGTAGTGCTAACGCGATACCACTCGTTGTCCAAAATCGGAAACGGATTTGCGTAATATAGAGGTGGAGCAGACGATAGGTAGAAGTTAACAATACTGAATCCGTAGGTAGCAATCAAGCTATTTGATGGAACTGTAGTGTTGTTTGTGCTCAGATACTGAGGTCCATTACTGGTCAGAACGAAGTACGCCCCATATCCTGCATTAGGTCCAGCTGCAACTCTCCAGCCAGTGCCACCTCTGCTTATCTTTGTAGAGAATGACATGGTATAGTCCCCATATTTCATACCCAAGGCAGAGGTACCGGGATACTGTCCTCTGATAAACGCACCGTCTCCGGAAATCTCCCATGTTGAAGGCTGTGAGTTTGCCTCGACACAAGACGCTTGTACCGCACGCGCTCCAAGGCTCCATAGCCCGTCATAGACATCGTTAGAGGCAGAGAAATTTCCAACAAGGCTATCTGAAGCCTTTATCTCGACTGAGGCTCGGAAACCAACATTGGAAATGGTAATGGATGTGTTTGATAACAGCTCCACGGTTTGCCAGCGCTGCCCGCCTTGGATGAAGAACGATTCCGTCTTGCCTGGTGTGGTGATGTTGAATGTCTCGGTTCGAAATGAATTCATAAGACCGTTGGTGTAGAGCCTAGGTGAGCGCATTAGCTACAGCTTATATCATTCACAGGAAGTATAGTAGGGTTATTACCAGGGTCCGTCTCCAGTGTTCAGTTTCAGTCCACCGAACTGTTCTGAATACTTGAGTTCGATCTGCGTCGCAGGTCTTATAAGGGAGGTGACTTCAAAATACGGAAACCCTGCAATGTCTGCTGCATAGTCGAGAGTCAATACTGGGGTGGAAGAGTCTAGTGTCACTGATGTTCCAGAATAAGGTTGGAGGCTATCAATAACTGGCGCCGCTCCAACACCAAAGGCTATTGGTGTATATAAGGTTTGGCTTCGAGCTTCGACTTTAGGTCTTGGAATAGCGTTTACTACACCGAATAGTCCCAGTCCCTGAAAAAGGATGCCCCGGAGGTTGGAATAACTTAGTGGTGAATTATAAACCATTGTCTGGTTTTATGCTAGTATGTGAAATAACTATTACACCACGACGGACTTCTTTTTGCTAATACCGAACAATGATTTTACTATTAAAAATATTACTGCGTAGATTTAATATATATACACTCTTTTGTATTTCTACCTTCCTTAATCAATTCGCCTGCTCGGTTTGTGATGGGCCGAATGGTCACCCTGTGATTTGACCAGATGATGCTACGAAAATATACCCATTCAGTCAAAGATCGGCATACTAGTTGTGACACATGACAACCCGGAGCACGATTGGTTCATTCAAAACAGGGATATTAGAACATAGAAGTAAGCTTAAATCTACCCCGCAACCCACATGAACACCTCCACTACGGGACCCCACCTTATCGACTTGACCAGGTCATGAAGCAACATTTCAGCAAATTAATTACATTTAAAGAGAGAACGGCTTTTAGATCCAAGATCACGGGTAAACTCAATAGATAATAATAAATTTGTTTTATTCATTTATCTAAAAATAATCCCCGGGGCTCGACTACTCCCAAAATCTCGTGATAATCCAAATAATCTCCTCCGTAAGTTAGCTGAAGCAATTCTAGGTTCAGCAAAGCTCATCCTTCATAAGTATTCCAAGCATCAGAGCTACTTCCTAGCAACCCAAAACAACACGCAACCATGCCAACTAGCCAAAGTAGTAGCATCCCAAATACGGCTATTTGCATACGCCTATCAGCCCTCTCATTTCTCGCCGCATAATAATCCTCAATCTTATTATCATGCTGACACTTCGTATTACCCCTAGGGAACGGCCTACCCGGCACCTCCTTCCCAAGAAACCGACACAACGGCTCCCACCCATCCTGCACATCCCACTCCAGCAGCTTCTCCTTTGGCACCAACCCCCTAACAGTCGCGCAGTGTTCCCTCAGCACCCACTTCCCATTGCCCTCAAAGCCGCCCCGGAAGAACGCCGGCCAGCTTCCCTGCACAAAGTTCTGCTGCGCCCAGAACAGCTCCGCGCAGAACCAGCTACGGGCCCACGCGCGCGTGTCGCCGATGAACGGCACGATGGTCTGCATGACGCTCTGGTGCCACGCCTCGACATCCCGGCGCACATTCAAGATCACCTTTGCGTCCGGGTACGCGGCGATCAGCTCCGGCGCGAACGAGGCTGCCGGCTGGTCGGTGATGGCGACGCAGTGGCCGATGATGCTGTCGAACTCTTCGGCTGTGATAGTACTTGTATTGTTGCCGGCCCGAGCGGTTTGGTCGGTAGCAGTGGTACCCCGCCATTTCTTGCACATGAGCTTGTACCACTAGAACGCCGGGGAGTTAGTTATTTCCTATTCAGGACGGTTCCGGGAGTAAGGGAGCCCATATTTCTAGTTTAGGAATTTTATAGGAGGAGTAAGAGTACATGAGACGAAGCATAACAGAACGGGGTAGGGTAAAATCAAAGAGCTAGTTTTGCTTACGCCGCGGTCGTCTTCCGGGTGCAGTGCGATGTCGAAGCCGTGGTAGACGGTGGTGTAGCCCAGTTCCATTAGGGCTGTGCGGAGGGACTCGGTCCCTGAGCGGGACGGCCCGACGGCTAGGATCTGCATGGGTTTTTCGCGGGTGCGGGATGGTGGGGCGAGGGGGTAGATGGTATCCTTGAGCTTCTCAACGAGGGCATGTTGTTTACCCATCGGATCGTTGGTTTGCTTGGTGGAATATATTCAAGATAGGTGTTTGGGATTTTTGGGATGGCAATGGTCCTTGTTTGCTTCATGCTATATATACTTTATATTTGACTGGCCCTCTGCTTGCCAACGAGCCTCAATTCATTATTTGTTACTCCTCCCAGCTTTTTGGTTGCTCATAATGATGCCTATTCACAAGTGCGACATAGCTATTTTCAGTATAGCAGAAGCTTGATTGAATGATTTCACTAGGGATGTCTGGTTTGCGTATAGGACTTGTACAATTGACTGTCCAGTTCAACGTGTTATCACAGGGGTTGTTACCGGTTTCTTCAATTCACAGACTTTATTTGAAGCCATTCCATTTAATAATACATAACAACCGTAATTCAATCCGCTTTGGATGTTGTGAAAAGCGCTTGGGAAATATGCCCTTTGCTGCCAGAAAATACTAGGAGTATTAGCTTAGCTTAGTAAAAGTCACCGCCTTTAACTATTAAGGAGTCCAGGCGTATTCGGTGTCTAAAAGAAATAAAGTAATTAGAGAACTCCACAAACGAGTTCTCACAAATCTAAGTTATATAGTTAAATCGACTTAGCCTAATACTATTATATATAGCTTAAAGTCGAGATAACTTAAGATTAAATATAAACTTCCTAAACTATAGCTTATAAATATAATACTATTAACTATATTAATTATATAATATAACTCTTATAGAAGAGTTTCTCCTTAAAGACTACTATTTATTAGTATAAATAAATATTATATCTAGATTAAAATAAAAAGATTAGAAAATAATAAGTAATCTGAATAAATAATCTAAATACCCTTTACAACCTCGGCTGCCTATTTATATAGCTTAGTCAACTGTCTATATCGCTTTGGTGACCATATCGCTGCTCAACCACCACTTTATAAAAAGTGGGGGGAAGGCCTTAGGCCAACGGGTATAGAAGCTCCGAGAGGTTATAAAGTGGGGATATAATCACGAAAGAGCCGGATTACCCGTGCGTTCTCCCCATAAGAAATACGGAGTACCTACTCATGCAATCACCCAATAAAAATAGAGTCAGAGGATGAGATAAGCACTAATGACTGAGGCACAGTTTGCCTCCTCAACTTATGTATTTAGGCATGATGGAGGTCCTGAACTGATAGTGGTTTTACGCCATTGTTCTCCTCTCACTGTGTTGCACTGCACTTTCTCATTGATCTATCTCCAGGCCTAACAAATGTAGCACAGCGTGCCTCAAGCTCAATCCGAAGCTTCAACATGGCAGATAGACCCAAAATATCTGCGCGTCCAGTATCCTTTCTTGCAGAGAGAAGGTTCAGAGGACAGCGCACCCCCTCCCATGCTTCATCGCCTTCATCGCCTTCATCGCCTGCCGTGCATGAAACCCACGGTCAACAGTACCCATCCCAGAGGAACGATCCTACGCCTCAACCACAGAACAATGCAACAGACACAGGTGATATCTTGGCTGGCGTAAGTCTAAGAGTTGTCGGTGCCTCGGGCCCATCCGATCCTGGTACCGTTAACTCGGAGAAGAAAGCGAAATTTCCTTTTTGGGGAAACGTGAGGGGTTTATTGCCAAAAAAGACGGATTTCCTTGAATATACACAGCTTGGACGAGACAAATTCATCACGGTGCGGCAGGAGATCGGCGTCGGAAACACCCAGCAGACTCTCTGTACAGGGTGTAGAATCATCCCTTTCGAAGAAAGTTTGCCGCTAGATGATTTCAAAGAGGCCAGCAAAACGAGCCGGTCAGAGGACGGTGATCTGTTATTCTGTTTCCCTCTCGAAAAAATCCTCGCCCAGCGCGATTGGTGCAAGTTTTGCAAGTTGCTGTTTCGTAGCGTCTGTCACCCGGATCACGATCTTCTGAAACCTGAACACATCAAGAGCCATATTCAGCCGAACCTTAAAAAAATGAAGTTTTCCGAGTGGGCGAACAAGTTTCCGTACTGGAAAAGAACCTTGTTGAGCGAAGAATTCTGGCCGTTCGGTCATAGTCGGGACCAAAAAGAGACCGCCGAAGCAGCAGCTGAAAGCATAAATCGTCAGTGGGAAGAGGAGGAAGAAGAGAAGTTAAAAAACCTTGACGACGTAGCCGCCCATCAGACTGGAAGCCCTCTTCATCAAGCGGCCCAAGTTGGAAATCTAGGCATTGGCATAACAAATATTGCAATGACCGATGACTCTAAGCTGGGCACTACAGAGAAACGAGTGCTCCAAGGAGCAGAACTAGCAACTTCGCAATTAGCTATCTTGAGCGGTGCGACTTCTCGTCGGCTGACCTGCTGGTTCGTCATCAAAGCCTTTCCTACCGGACACCGAAAAGCTGGGATCCTGAGTGTGAGGGTTTTTGGTCACGGCCGCGCTCCTCGTGCACCGTTGAAGCAAATGTGTGCGTTCAATCTGCGATTGGAGAAATTAGACAAGATCAGATACGATCACAACGATAAAAGCCAGATCATTTATGGGAGAAAGATTGGTCCGCGGATCGATGTCGAGTTCTTCGCTAATTGTATCGAGGCTTGCGAGAAAAGCCATGGTAATGATTGCAATAAGTCCCGATGGGCTCGACCATCGAGTAGCCCGAAGACAGGCTTCAGACTGATCGATGTGGTTGACATGCGAATTGTCGGAGTGGACTTGGATGAAATGATACTTGGGAAAGATAAACATCCTTACGTCGCCCTCAGTTATTGTTGGGGAGAGGAAGATCCGACGAAGCTCAAACTTACACACTCCAAAGTGCATAGGCTTTCAGCTTCAAAGAGTCTAGTGAAAGAATTGGCAAACATTCCGCGAACGATCAAGGACTCCATGGAAGTTGTGAAAAGAATGGGCATTCGTTATCTATGGGTAGATCGATTGTGCATCGTCCAAAACGAGGGCAAACATATAAACAACGAGGATATGGCGACTAATTTTTCACGCATGGATCGCATATACCACGAGGCTTTGTTCACAATCGTGGCTGCAGACGGCAAGTGCGCAGATGCGGGTCTCAATGGAGTGAGTGAAGATCGTTCTGTTAAAGTTGAGGAAGTGACTGAGACGGTTGAGCAAGTGATTGAGAGGGTGAAACCTGGCATTGAAGCGTTTCTACCTCTACAGAAAAGACGTATCATGATTCCCTGGGAGGAAAGAGCATGGACACTACAGGAGAAATTGTTTTCCCGTCGACTGCTCATCTTCACCAATGGATTTGCCATCTGGCGCTGCCGGCGGGGTGAATGGCATGAGGACGTAAATGCTCAGGATATTTTCAGCACCGAGGTCCCTTTTCCGTGGTTGCACTTAGAACCTACATTGACCGTTGGGGTATGTCTTCAGCCGCTGGAAGAAGACGGAAGTACTCGATTGTTCCGGCCAGATGCATTTCATCAGTACTCGAGCGTTGTCAGCCAGCACACGGTACGAGATATGAGCTACTTTACCGATATACTATCAGCATTTGAAGGATTGCGACAAGTCTTTGAGTCGAAGAAGCTCCTAGACTCACGCTTTCGGTGCGGGTTGCCAGAAAAGTATCTGGACACAGCCCTGCTCTGGGAACCTCTGGGTGCCATCATTCGTCGAAGAGAGTTTGTTTCAAAGTCAGACACACCCTTTCTCCGTCCGCCTAGCTGGTCTTGGGCTGGTTGGGAAGGCCCCAAGGGGGAGAAAAATGAGGGCAATAATACTTCCGCAACAGAAGGAAATGGCAGGTCAAAAAACGAAGAATACTCTTATGGTTTCAAAACATGTTTGCCAATGACGTTTGACGTATTGACAGATGGCGCTGGCGGCCTTCGAAAGGGTCTCAGCGGTATTCATAACGTGGGGGAAGAAAGGATTCGACCTTTGCACAGTTGGTTCGCAATTCGGCCTCAATTACCAGCCCCTAAAATTCCAACATCATCCTCGACCAGCATAATGGAGCTCGAGGGCTTGAAATTTAAAGATGGTGTGCCTAAGGACTGGGAGTTCAAGCGAAGGCCACCTCTCCCCCCTCGACCACCACATCCTTCCGTAACGTGTCTCACTGATAGACATCTTATCTTCCAGGCCGACTCTGCCACAATAACGCTTGGGGAATCATGCAAGCGTATGAGGCGCTATTGGTCCGAAAGATCTGGGACCGGTTTCAAGAGCTTTTGTGAGGAAAGGCTCCTGAGTAAAGCCAGGCAGGGTTCAGGAACCGCCAAGAACGGACTCGAGTGGCATTTCGAACAGAAGAAAGAATTAAGATCAGGTAAAGACCTTATAGGGGAACTTATCGAGGAGTCTGAAGAGCGGTTCATTGTTGACAAAAGCACAAACGAAAATGTGGGTCTTGTGAAACTGCACATAAACAGCAGTGGAAGAAAGGTGGAGGCCATTGCACTCTCTGAAGCCCAATTCTTTGGCACGGAATCAAGGATCGATGTATCTGGATACCCCTTATACAATATTATGATCGTTGAACGGGACCTGAATACGGACATTGCTGAAAGAGTGGGACTGGGGAAGATTTACAAGTATGCATGGAGAAAGGCAGGTCCGCTACGCAAAACGATCATACTCGGGTAAAAATAGCAAACCCATTGAATTTGAATCCCAGAATTTACGATTATCTCTATTCTTACCTCTCAAAATCACCTCATATTCATGTTCTTAACAAATAATAATTAGTGCCATAAAACCAGAGGTTTGAAATGTAACGCTTGGGACTTCACAATCGATGAGGCGGCGCTTCATACGTTTCGCAATCGTGGGATCCAGATGTATCATTGAGGATCCTGGTCGCTTACATTGTGTTCGATGTAGTGGATGGAAATTTCCGGTGGAACTAGTGGAAGTGGTGTTATTGCCTTTGAGCGAAAATTGTGTTGGAAGTCATCCTTTTGAGATACACACTGCGGTCGATCGCATGTTGAAACATATCCGGATCGTATATTCCAGAGACTGAGACTGAACTGCATTGGTAAATCAATATTCACTTAATAATTAGATATAATAGTAATAAAAATAATATATTTATAAGTAAGGCATAATATAGCATATTTAGATAGTATATTACTTTGCTAATATATTAGGTAGGGAGCTGGGTTACTTCAAAATCAGTGCTTCGCTATTTGATAGTTTAGAGGTTAGCCCAAATTATCCCTCTAACCTGCTATATCTGTAGCTCCAGGTGGCTACGCCCCTTGGTAAGCTTACACACTAAGAAGCTACCAGGGTGGGGTGGTAGCGTACTCCGTAGCGTAGCTAACCTAACTCCATACCTACCTTAGGTACAAATACACTACACCAGCTACACTAGATAGTGACAACCACCGTCTCCATCGACCAGCGAGAACATGCTGACCTTTAGCAACATGAGCGCGGATGCCTTCGAGAGCAGCTCGCATCGACGAGCCGGGCGCAAACGCCCACGGCATCGCGAAGCTCTATCCTGCTGGCAGTGTCGAAATCGCAAGATCCGATGCGACCGCAAGTCTCCATGCCAGCAATGTCAGACTCGAGGATTGCCCTTAGACTGCTTCTACAGTCTCGCGCGAGAGCCATCGACCCAAGGAACGCAGACGTCTGAGATGCCAGGAAATGACATGCAACCCGCAACACGTTCCAATTCCTTTGCCATACCGTCTCCGTCTCCCAGGGAAGCTTCCACTCCAGCAACAAAAACCACAACAGAAACTAATGTGGCTGAGAGACCGTCAAATCAGCAGAGTCTGCACAGCCGACGCCATGTGAGGATTAAATTGATTGGGCGGACAAATTGGCGAATGCCATGCAACGACCTGGCTGTGATCAAGGCGATGCTCGAAAGGACGGACACATTCGCAGACTGTCAAAGAGAGTTTGGAGAACTCAAAGCTTGGATCAAGGTCATCAATGCTATTCCATCATCGATGTCGACCATGATACTAGATGACAATAATCTTGCTTCTCTGTTACCTGATCGAAAAAACTGCGAGCAAAGGCTTGCTGAATATTGTCAGTCGTACGGCCAGATCTACAATTTTATTGACGAAACGTCTCTGACTGATACATTGGCTATTGTTTATGCATCGCCCACCGACATAAATCCCGTGGAAGTTTCCAAACTGATCCTGGTTATAGCCATTGCAATGCAGAGCGACGAGGCAGAAAGACTGAATGGCCAAAAGCTCGCTCGTGCTATTGATCATCGATATCATTCCTCTGCGTCATTCCAAAGGCCATGCATCGGAACTATTCAGGCGCTTCTCCTTCTAGTCATCATCAAGATGATAGCATCTTCTGAAACGGACAAAACGTACGCCATGTTGGGAATTCTAGGATTGACAACGCAGGCAGCACATAGCATTTCTCTCCACCGAGATCCTGCATTGTTTGGTGTTAACCCGTATTTTGCAGAAACAAGGAAACGGCTTTGGGCGTGCTTCTTCCGATTGAACCTAGACTATTGTATCAGAAGCGGTACCTCGCTGGCTTTGCGGCTGGAAGAGATTGATTGTCCCTTACCTTCAGATGTAGATATCAATAGGCTGGGCACTAACGACAAGCCATCCCAAAGCGACCCAGCTTTCGCCATCACGGCAGCCAAGCTTGCCAAGATAATAGCACCAGTACAGCAAGCTGTATGTCCAATCTCGAAAACAATATCACCGGAATTGCAGAAAGATGTCCGCGAAGCATTCAAAGCACTTCAGCTTACAATGCCATCCTACTTAAAACCGGGTGCCTACACGACAAACCCAATTCAAGAAATACAGCAATCACTGATCACAGCATCGATGAACACCACCATGCTAATTATCTCATCCCAATTCGTCTCAGGCCCTTCATCCAACACTTTCCAACGAAGCAATCTCCTGGACACTTGGGACAGCGCCATCGCCATCCTCGATATTTTTCCAAACCAGTCCTACCAGACTTCGCCAACACAACATCTCCTACATCACCTCCTTTGGTCCGATACCTGTCGTGCAGCCTTTACAGCCTCTATGGTTCTCGAACGCCTGCGAAATATTGAATGCCATTTCACCATGTCCGCCAGGCCACAGCACACCCTCTCCACCTTCCATGAAGCGCTTGTCACACACCTGACCGGACTTTCCCGCTTCTGGCTTGAAAACTCACATAAAGGCCCTATTGCTGCAAAAACCTGCCTGCTACTCGGTGTGACGCAGGCTTTGACCTCTCACCTCCTAGTGGACTTCCCGACAGACTCCAAAACCCCGCTCGTAGCAGACAAACAGCTAGCCGTCGGCGTGGCAGCCGCAGCGCAGACAATCAGCGAGATGAAGCGGGCCACGCAGAGCCGGAGTGACTCTCTTGCACTCACTGATCCGTTGTCTGGGACCTGTTCTAGTGTGAGCGCCACGGCGTCCACGCTGTCTACTCTCGATACGACACTGGATAACTTCTGGGACAATTCGGGCACAGTGGGTGGTGAGGGCGAAGGGCCTTTTGGGGACCCCTTTGCGCGTATGTCGGACGCTGCATGCGCGGAATCACTGATGAGTGTCGACCTTGCGGCGCTAGCTGATGGGTTTTCAATGCCGATGCTATCCGCACCGTCGCCAGTGTTGAATGATGTAGGAACCTTTGCGCGGTGGGCGGAAGAGGTTGAATATTGATGCGATGAAGCTTGTGACGGGAATTATGTAGGGTCCTTGCTACGATAGCAAGTAATGGACCATGGCGGTGAAGAACAACGTGAATGAAACATTGCGGGTAGAAGGTTAGAAATACGGTAGATACCCAAAGTTTGGCGTCAGCGAGGTTTTGCGCATTTTTTTATTAACCCTGGACTTTGCTTGTAGCGCTGGAACACCTTGGACAATTTAGTGCTATAAAATATAGAGGGAATTTGTCGGTTTATGGAGGGTTATTTCCATGACATTTCAAGTAAAATGAAACCCAAGTCCTTGATTCAATGATTTGATTTGCAGTCTGGTACAAACCTCACATTTGACTTCTCATACAGCAAGGCAAGTCAAAACAGTCTTCAGAATCAATGTAACCAATTTGCTGATATTGGCTCGCTCAGTTCCCAGCCATTTTGCTGAATCCGAGGTCACAAACTACCCCACCATCACGAGTAGTTGTCGCGATCGAGTCGACCTTATCCCCTAATCTATACGCATCTTATTACATATTTTCCCCACAATCAGTCGTTGTGCATGAAGTATAATCCCAAATATCTAACTTCTCAGGTGTTGATCTACGCCTTCTGGATCGCAAACCCGACCTTCATAACCCTAACAACTACAAGCAACAGACCACCCACAAAAACCGTCGAACCAGCAAAAGCCATGCAGCCCTTAAAATCAAGCACAGAACCCTTAGACTGAGCGTCCAGAATCGCACCCGCGACAGGACTTCCAATCAACAGTCCAAGACCGGCAGCGAACAAGGTCATACCAATATTAGTCCCGATCTTGGACAGGTCGGGCATTAGGAACGGAACATTGGCAGCGAGGACTGCTTGAATAGATCCGCTGGTAAGCCCGATCAAGACTGTGACGCCGATGAGTGCTCCTTGCGATTCTACTGCGATCCAGCCGAGTAGGACGATGCCGGATACTAGGACGGCGGGGACCATGACGGACAGGTTTCCGATCTTGTCTGCGATCATGGAGGGGAAGATACGTCCTGGTACCGATGCGGCGTTCATAATGATGAGCATGTAGAAAGAGAGGTTCTGGTTGATACCCAGATTCAGCGCGTACGTCTCGACATAGAAGAACGGCGTATACAGCCCGATGAAGATGAAGAACACGGCGAGCAACCAGACCATGAAGACAGGGTCTCTCAGCGCAGCCGCGTTGATCAAGGGCCCGGCTTTGCGCGGTGGTAGGCGCGGTTTCATGACGGCGATGGAGATGAGAAGCGTGCCGAGCATGATGAATGCGACGACGCGGATCGCCCATGGGAGGCCGATTTGTACGATGAGGCGACGCAGGACCACGGGGTAGATGACGCCGCCGATGCTGGAGCCCGTTGCGCCGAGGCCCATGGCCGTCGAGCGTTTCGTGGTGAAGTACGTCCCGACGATGGCGACGCTGGGGATGAATGTCATGCCCGCGCCGATGCCGACCACCACGCCTTGGGCGAGGATGACTTGCCAGTAGGTTTTGCAGATGGAGAGCACTACATGCGATATGTCAGTCCATGATATGATAGATGTATGCAAGTACTTTGGAACAACAGAAACCAGCGTCGGGTAATAATCAAAGGTTTTGGTGCCATTGGATAACTTACTCATCATTCCAAAAACCGAACAGAAAGCCCCAACCGTGATATCGGGATAGAAATACCCCGCATCAATAGCACGCCCACAGGCCACACCAACAACCAGCATAAGAAAAGCCTGCAGGGAACCAATCCACGATATCGCGGACTGAGTCGAGGTCGAAAGCAGACCCCTGGAGTATTCTGCCTGGAAGACACCAAAGGCGTTCAGCAGTCCCCAGGTATTGAAGTTGAGGAAGAAGGCGCCGAGGACTTGGAGCCACGCTCGTGTGCCGCCATTGGGTGGCGGTCCTGGTCCTACTGGTGGTTGGGGCGCGGCTGCGGGCGTGTTTTCTGCTTTTTCGGATAGTGATGCTGATGATGTGTGGCCGGTCTCTGGATCGTCCGTCGACGTCGCAAGTTCCTTGGAGTTTTCGTGAGGTGCTGCCATTGTGGTTGTTTTGTACGGACGTCAAGGGAGTGGCTGGCGGCAATTAAGCGGAGAGTATAAGTAGCATCAGTGAAGGAACAACGAATATACTTGCTTGCAACGAAATAGTTTTTATTTTATCATCTGCAGAGTCCACTTTTAAAGTCGTCACTGATGGACTTCTCACTAACGGACTTAACTTTTTTTTTTTTAATATCCTAGGTGATTACTTCATTCGCTTCTCTTTCTAACCCCGTAGACGTATTTGGAATGGGAATCTTCCCCATTGGGACTTTTGCGGTTTTCTTGCTGTAGCTGTGGGCTGTTCCTGGTCGTGTGCTGATTACCCCTTTTGGATTTCGCTACGGCGGACTTAAATTTCCTTTTTGGGCTTGGTAAAAGAAATGGCGTTGACGGCAAACTAGAGCCTCTGACGTGCATTAGCTTACCGTTATACTGATTTTAGTTCTACTCCGTGCGGCGTAAAAGTAATTCGAGCCCCGCTTTTTCTATAGTAAGAATTTATAGTAAGTTGGAAATATTAAGAAGTAGAGAATATACGAAGTTGTTATATATTCAAAAACTTATTTTAATATTCTTAATAGAATTACTTCAGTTTCTAATAATAAGTTATAGTATTAAAAGCAGTTAGAGTCAAAATGAAGTTAATTCTTCATGTTTATAAGTGGGGCAAACCAGCTCTAATAACCCCGTCGTTATCACTTTAATGATTTCTAATCTTAGAGATACAAGGAATATGTCTCGAGTGTTTATTTACCTCAAGCGTGTTTTTTGTAGCATAGTAGCTTCATCTGTTCTTAGCAGATCGAGGTTCATGTAGTAAAACGTATTCTACTATCCGGGCCGAAAAGTGATTATACATAGATAGGAGCATTTTGCTAGCTTGAACTGCGATCAGGTGCTAAGTTGGAACACAAAATCGGAACAAAGCACATTCGATTGTGCCACCTATATGGCAGGTCAGAGGGACAATTTGGGCCAACCTCCAAACTATCAAATAGCGAAGCACCGATTTTGGACCTAGCTCCCTACCTAATATATTAGCAAAATAATATACTATCTAATACACTATACTATACTTAACTTATAAATATATTCTTTTTGTTACTACTATATCTAATTATTAGGTGAATATTTTTTTAGGAGGCGTTATCCCTCTAAAGTGAAAAGGCTTAAATTAGTAAGAGGTAGGGTGGGGGTGTAGTAAATTAAGCGATAAATTTATTTTCTAGCAGTCGCGTCGCGTCGCGTTATATCGCTAGAGTTTTACTTTTTGCTATGCCCTATACTAAAAAGTTAAGCCTTTGCTTAGCAATTACCTAGATAGTTTTTAATACCTATATAGAATATCCTAAAGGTTTTCTATTATTAATTTGTTATCCCCTAGCCTAAGTTATATAGTAGAACTAGTATAGAGAAGGTGCGGGGCATATGCTACGGACACTCCTGCAGGTTACTCTATAGAGTTGGCGCAGTGCATAAATTAAGGTTGGCCCAAATTGTCCCTCTAACCTACCTTACACCTAGCCACCTAGCCACCTAGCGTGAGAACCTTCAAGCTAAAGGTCTCGGGCACAGGCTCCAATGCACCACTAATTCTCACGAAATGTATAATATCTCCCAAAAACCAAATGAATCACAAGGTTTTCTTCGGGCGCAACTTGACCTCAAGACCTGTTTGAACTACAAGCCAAGAATTTGCCAGGTGCCACTTTCTTGTAGGGTCCGCAAGTTCCATCTGCGTGTAAGGTCAGCTAATTAATTTTAGGCGCGGGGAAATGAGAAAGACTGACATCGTATCTTGCAAAAAGCGTTGGAATCAGCTTGTAAATTTCGATATAGGAGAGATTCTTGCCAATGCACGTCCTATGTCCCATTGCAAACTAGCAAGCCCGAATTATTAGTAAATGGCAGTATTGTCTCCAGGTTCTGAGACTAACCATGAGAAGGCACCTCTCCATCTCCCGCCGTCTCGTCTCATCGCCCAGCCAGCGATCTGGGTTCCACTCGTATACATCAGATCCAAAGATCTCTTTGCTGCGATGTATGACCCATGGATTCATACCAACGACGGTTCCAGCCTTGAAATGCTTTCCACAGATCTCAGCACCACCCTCGGGCACCACGCGCTCCATGGTAAGTCCAATAGCGGGGTGAAGACGGCCTGCTTCTTTAACACACGCATCGAGATAAGGTAGACGGCGTGATTCCGCCCAAGTAACAATATTCGACAGCCGCCCCTCACTCCGGGCTTGGGTAAGCTCGGCCGTAAGCTTTCTCAGCGAGCTTGGATTCCGGATAAGGAAGTAAATGATGGATCGCAGCATTATGGCAGTTGTGTCGCTGCCCGCCAAGACATTGGAGTAAGCCCAGGCCGTCACAAACGATTCAGGGATCGAAGGGTCCTTGGCTTGGATTTCAATGAACCGCGACATGAAGTCTCTCGAGTTCTGTTCATTTCTTGAATTCTTGCCCTCCAAAGCGCTCGGCTTCTGTTTTCGCTCTCCTGCTCCCGCAAGTGCAAATGCGATAACTGGATGCATCTTTGCCGGTAGCATTCTGTTGACGAACTTGTTTCTGCCCCATACGTAGTCAAGCCAGGGCATTTGGCCAACCTGGCACGATTAGCCATTTGCTATGTATCAAGGAAATGTCTAATCAGTGTTTACCACAGAACAAAATTGAAAATGCTTCCAGATAGTGGCAATTATCCCATCCACATCCTTGGCTTCGTCTAGAAATCCCAGTCGCTTGCTGAAAGTGACCTCACCCATGACATCGAAAGCATACCATTGCAGCCAGGCCCCGAGGTCACACGAGTGACGAGAATCGCTCTTCTGGACTTCTTCCAGTCGCTTGAAGAAGAAGTCGATAGTGGTGTCGATGTATGGTTCAAACTCGACCATACTACTCATTGAGTACATAGATGCAATCGGCTTCTTCATTGCCCGGCGCCGATTCGCCAGAAGCCTTTTGGGAGCTGCTGACCCGCGGCACCGCTATGGCCGAACCAGTGCCCGACAATCGCTGGCCAGAAGCGGCCGTTCCCCGCGGCAAAACGCGGAAGTTCTGGGGGAGCTTTATGGATGGTATTGACGAATTCGACCACCGCTTCTTCAAAAAAGCGCCTCGAGAGGCGGCTTCTATGGACCCGCAGCAGCGGCTCCTGCTCCAAGGCGCATATGAAGCCATGGAGTCAGCCGGCTATTTTGGCACGGGGGTGGATGCACGTGACACCAACATCGGCTGTTACCTTGGGCTCTGTGCGGTTGACTACGATGCCAATATCGGATCACACCCGCCCAATGCCTTTTCGACTATGGGCACGCTCCGTGCATTTTTATCAGGCAAGATCTCACATTTTTTTGGCTGGGACGGCCCGTCCCTAACGCTCGACACGGCCTGCTCGTCCTCGGCAGTGGCAATCCACACCGCTTGCCCCGCTATTCAAGCCGGGGAAATCTCGCAAGCACTTGCGGGTGGCATTTCTTTGTTTACCACCCCTTATTTATACGAGAATCTATCCGCAGCACATTTCTTAAGCCGAACAGGTGCGACCAAACCTTTCGATGCAAAGGCTGATGGATACTGTCGCGGCGAGGGCCTGGGTCTGGTGGTGCTGAAGAAACTGTCCGCAGCGCTGGCTGATGGAGACAACGTGCTGGCTGTGATTGCTGGGTCGGGGGTCAACCAGAACGATAACTGCGTTCCCATCACAGTGCCCCATGTCCGCTCCCAGGGAAAATTGTATCGTCACGTGGCCGAGATTGCGGGCGTGCTGCCGCATCAAGTCTCGTTCGTCGAGGCCCATGGCACGGGAACGCCAGTAGGAGACCCTATTGAGATGGACAGCATCAGGAATGTATTTGGTGGCTCTGAGAGACAGCATCCCCTGGTCATCTCATCTGTGAAAGGCAACATTGGTCATCTTGAAGGCGCTTCCGGTGTAGCGGGACTCATCAAAGCCGTTCTTCAGATTGAGACCCGGACAGCAGCCCGGCAAGCCTCATTCCAGTCCCTCAACCCAAAAATAACCCCACTGCACATCGACAAGCTGATGATTCCCACATCAAACGTTGCAATGCAGGATGACTTCATCGTGGGCTGTATCAACAACTATGGTGCTGCCGGTAGTAATTCTACTCTCATGATCATGGAGCCACCACGACAGCCAGAGTCCGCCTTGGCGCTCATCGCACCGTCCAAATACCCTATACTTATTGCTGCCAACTCCAAGGCGAGTTTGGTGGCGTACTGCCAGGTCTTGAGTCGGTATTGCCAACAACAAATCACCCAGACACAGAAACAAAATCTGCTCCGCAGTATTGCCTTCCATCTAGCCCAAAGGCAGAACCAAAGTCTCCCACATGTACTAGCGACGACGGCATCCGATTTATCGGATCTAAAGGCGCAGTTACAACGTCAGCTAGTCGAGTCCACAGCAACTATCGAGTCGCGCCCATCGTGTCCGCCTTTGGTACTTGTTTTCGGAGACCAGGTAAGGGACTATGTTGGTCTGAGCAAGCCTCCCTGGAAGCATTCTGTCCTGCTTCGCTTCCACCTCGACCGCTGCAACGATATACTGCAATCTATGGGCTACGTTGAATTGTACCCGGCTATCTTCCAGCGCGAGCCCATCTCGGACGTGGTCATTCTGCATTCTGCCGTGTTCTCCTTACAGTACGCAAGTGCGAAGGCATGGCTTGATAGTGGTCTGGTGGTTAAAGCAGTCGTCGGTCACAGGCTCGGGCAACTCACTGCTCTCAGCGTGTCTGGCATCCTCTCACTTGAGGATGGCTTGAAGCTGGTTACAGGTCGGGCTAGCCTCATGAAAAAGCACTGGGGATCCGAGGCGGGATCCATGATCGCAGTTGAAGCCGATCTCGCTACCATATCCCGTCTGTCGCATTTTCCCGAGCTTGAGATTGCTTGTTACAATGGACATTCGTCGCATCTCCTCGTCGGAGATTCTGTATCTGTCGATGCATTCCAAGAAGCTCTTTCGGAGCAGCGACTGCAGTTCAAGAGACTGGCCGTGACGAACGGCTTTCATTTTTGCTTTACGGAACCGCTCATAGCACCTCTTCAAGAGCTTGTAGCGAGCCTCCATTTCCACAAACCCACCATCCCAATTGAGACATGCTCAGATGGCACCAGTTGGTTGGATCCCACTGCAAAGCTCGTCGCACAACACACACGGGAACCCGTGTTCTTTGGTCAAGCGGTCCAGCGCCTCGCTGACACCTGGGGAGCCTGTACATGGCTTGAGGCAGGTTCAGACTCGAGCGTTACTAGTATGGCTCGCGGTGCCCTTGGATCCGAAAGCTTTCGGCACACATTCCAATCCATTAGTCTCAGCAAGCCTGCCGCTTTGGACACGCTTGTCGATGCCACCACCCTGCTCTGGAGGAAGGGCCACAGCCTGCAGTTTTGGGACTTCCATCCCCTCCAGCGACAACAGTACGAGGTCTTGCGCCTACCTTCGTACCAGTTCGAGAAGAACAAACACAGGTTGGAGGTCATAACGCCTGCGCCAGTACCCGCAGTGGTAGCATCAGACAGCATGATAGCGACAGCGCCTGAAGTCCCTCAGCTGGTCAGGTTGATTACACAAGATGCTCAGGCTGCTATCTTCAAGATCGACCCGCAGTGCGAAGAATATCAGCGGCTCGTTGCTGGTCACGTAGTCGCGGGGAGCCCGCTATGCCCCGCTACCGTTTACATTGAGGTCGCGGCGAGGGCATGGAAGCTACTTTTCCCCGCAAAGATGGCGTCCTTGCTGGGAATTTCCGACCTCCGCATCGATTCCCCATTGGGCATGGCGCTTGATCAGACATTGACCATGACCCTACGTCTCCGA
Organism: Lachnellula arida; assembly: GCA_007821475.1. Lineage (NCBI taxonomy): Eukaryota > Fungi > Ascomycota > Leotiomycetes > Helotiales > Lachnaceae > Lachnellula > Lachnellula arida. Next base: position 43,233 of record QGMF01000018.1, on the reverse strand, counting down.
AGCGGCAAAGACGACTGTTGGGAGTTCAGTGTCGCGAGCCAGCAAAAAGGGACTGCGCCAGCGAATCAAGTCTCCCATGCTGTCGGAGTAGTGGAGGTTTCGACGGAGAGTGCAACGATTGACCAGGAGTTTGCACGCTTCGAGCGACTCACAGGCCCTGATGCAATCGAGGCTCTGTATCAGGACCCCTCCTCTATAAGCTTTTCTCCCGGGTGGTGGAGTATGGTGGGCCGTATCGAGGGCTCAAGAGCGTTGCCGCTCGGAACGGTTGTGCGGCTGGAACAGTTGTTTTCCAGCCAGAGCACGAGGATGAGACTCTTGCTAGTCTTACAAGACCGCCCACTCTGGACAGCTTCATGCAGGTTGCTGGCATCCATGCCAACAACATCTATCCGTGTCCGGAAAACGAGGTGTATGTGTTTACAAAGCTAGACCGTCTGCAATTCGGCCCGGAATTCATGACCGCTCCACCGTCATCATGGATCATCTTCTCCAACTTGACAGCCGTCGGGTCAAAGGAACTTGCGAATGACATATTTGTTTTCGATGCGCGTTCGAAGCGTCTGGTGGTGCTGATCTTGGGTGCGTGTTTTCACAATGTCCGCTTGGCATCGTTGACAAAGGTCTTATCACGGGTAAATGCCGGAACGAGTGCGAGTCAGGGAGACCACGTGCACGCCCCTGAGCGCATGCTGCTGCAACGACCTTCTTTCTCTCACGTGCCGGCTTCTTAGTAAGAACACGGGGGCCCGACGATAATTAGCGTACAGGCTAGGCTATAGTAGGCAGCGCGCATTTTTTAAAGGTGGGTCGGGCGCCGTGTTCTCTGCGAAGCCTCTAAGACGTTTTGGGAGATCGTTTAGTGTTAAGAGCGTGAAATCGGATTTCTGTTTTTCACTCACTTAATTGTTTTATAACAACTACTAATCGCAACACCTTCTTAGCTAATAAGAAAGCTAGGTATGCTTCTTTTCTATACTTTCTCTTATTTTTATAATATTCCCTCCTCTATTAATACATGAAGTATAGCCTCCTACGTAGTAACTACTTAAAACTAAACGCGCCAATTTATAACTTATACTTGAACGCCTTTTCTAGAGCCGCAACTACGCTAGCCTAGCCTAATGCGCAATAGCCTCTAAGGGTTATATTTACTAGTAGAATGCTAGCTAACTATTTTTATAGTAATCCGATAAAGATTCGTGGAATACTAGCTAAAAACGTAATAAGTTAATTTTTTAAATCGATTTTTATAATAAATACGCTTCTTAATTTATAACTACGCTAGCTAAGCATACTACAAAAGTTCCCTAAGGGTTATAAACCTTATATAAGCCTTAGCTAATTGTTTTTATAGTGATTAGACGAAAATTCGTGGAATACTAAGTGAAAACGTGGTGGTTTGAGCGATTTTAGGCGATTTTGGTGAGCAGCGGAGCCCTTGACCTATACGCGCGTATATCTTAGTACGCTTGCGTATTCTCTAGTACTAGGAAACCTATAGATTTAATTAATTAATAACTTCTTTAGCTTAGGGCTAGGGCTATTTGTGGTTAACTTAAATTAAAGAGAAAAACTAGGGCTTCAAACTAGCTTATTTACTTTTTTTATATATATTTTATTAATAGTCGATTTATAGCATTTTAAGTAGTAGGCGCGTCTACACCAAAAAAGCGGTATTTGGGTGTCAAAATCTCCCATATCGTCTCAGACTCTAGATTGGGCTCGTGGTGTGTAGGGGGAATGGAAGGGTGTGATTGGCTAGGAGGGTGGTGGGGCTCTAGAATTGCGCTAAATAGTTAAAAGTGGGCTGGTTCCCGTAAAACACCACGTAAAGCCCAATCTAGGGTCTGATTCATGAGACAAGACCTTCTGAGAATATTTCCATTTCCAATTCCAACTCCAACCCCCCCAGCCGACTTCCTCTTCTCCCAGAACCCATCCCCACACCACTTTCTGCGCCGAAGGGACAATCTACTTAAATGCACCGGCTACTCAAGGTGCCTATACCCCGACGTCAATTCTCTCGTCAGCTATTTGCTAAAGAGGCAGCATGGAAGCTCACTTTCATCTTCGACTTCGGCGAGCTCATTAGTTGCATCAGCAGCGCCTTCATTTTCACCAACGCCAGCATCATCAGAATCCTCTTCCCCCTCACCAATCCGGCCAAGCTTGCCTGAAGGAAACAACAGCGATGTGTTGCGGCAACAGCAAGTGGATCAACTGGCCAAGCTGTTACAGGAGCATCTCGAGCTAGAATCGGCTCCCAGCTTGAACGCCAATCCGGCCGAATTGGGCTTGGACTCACTACTCGCTATTGAATTGGCAAGTGACATCGAGAAGCTGTTCGCAGTCTCTGTAGACCTGTACCAACTTGATGACAAGTCGACCTTCAGAAACCTTTTACATCTGGCAGGGGTAGACCGGGACTCTGTTTCGAACGCAAATAATTCTACGTCGCATGACACGAACCGTGTGAACTTGTTAGACCATCTTCCTAACCCAAGCGCACAGATCCCTCAGGTCGTGTCTCCCACTGCTGGTCTGCCTGATGTACACGAAGCGTTTGACGCGGTTCGTTTGACATTTGACAGTATCTCCCAAGAAGAGGGATTTACTGACTTCTGGCGTGCCGTATACCCCGACCAGGAACGTCTCGTAATTTCATATATCACAGAAGCCTTCAAACAACTGTGTTGTGACCTTTCATCCCTTCCAGCAAATACTCCATTGCCAAAGTTGTTCGTCTTAGATAAACACAAGCACTTGCTTGAGCGATTCCACAAAATACTAGCTGATGGAGGTTATGTTGATGGATATGAAATCTCAGGCTACAAACGATCGAGTAAGCCGCTCAAGCTTGCAGCTTCGCAGGTCCTACTCAAGGAAATCATCGCCAAGTTTCCACTCCATGCTTCTGAGCACCGTCTTGTAGATGTCACGGGCTCACGGCTCGCTGAGTGCCTCACTGGGAAAGCTAACCCGCTTTCTCTTCTGTTTGCGAACAAGACAAACAGACGAGTACTGGCGGATGTGTACGACCTGGCGCCCATGTGTCGATCAGCGACACGGCTCCTGGCAAACTTTCTACTGCGAGCTTTCTCGTCAAGCAACCAAAATGAGACTTTTCATATTCTCGAAGTGGGAGGTGGCACTGGTAAGTTTCGCATCTTCTTCAATCTCCATCGTAACATGAAGTTATGCTGACTCTTGCTTCCTTTGTTCCTTATGATAGGAGGCACTAGTAAATTTCTCATCGATTTTCTTACCCGCTCCGGTGTCAATTTTACTTATACCTTTACCGACATCTCGTCGGCGCTTGTAAGCGGTGTCAAGAAGGATTTTGCCGGCTTGGAGTGTATGCGCTATGCGACACTTGACTGTGACGGGCCACCTCGACCTGAGTTCATTGGCAAGTTTCACGCACTCGTCTCGACTAATTGTATCCACGCAACTCACAACGCTACCACGTCTCTAGCTAGCATACGTCAAATGCTTCAGCCGGATAACGGGTTCCTTGCCCTGGTTGAATTCACCAACGGGCTGTACTGGTTTGATCTGGTCTACGGACTACTTGACGGTTAGTGGCTGTTCAGTGATGGCCGTCGCCACGCTCTTGGTGACATTCCATTCTGGGAACGAAATATATTGGCAGCTGGCTACAAGAGTGTAAATTGGACTAGTGGAGACACACCCGAGGCCAAAACTCTGCAACTGATCTGCGGTTTCAACTCAACCGGTGGCAGTGGTGGACACAAGCATGAACATCAGGAGTCGCGTCTGTTTAAGCGAGGGGGTGTCCCGGTCGAGACACTCGTATGGAAGCGAGTCGATGATCTCGAGTTGAGTGCAGACGTGTACTACCCTTCCGAGGTGGAAAAGGCCACAGCACTTAAGAGGCCAATAGGTGAGCTGCATAGAGGGTCATCAGAGTATGGAGAAACTGATTAACTTTGTCTTTACCAGCTCTTCTTTTCCATGGCGGTGGACACGTTTTATTTACGCGCAAAGATATCGTTATAAAGCACGTTAAGACACTACTCGCGCGAGGATTTCTTCCAGTCAGTTTCGACTATCGGCTCTGTCCTGAAGTCAATCTTGCTGAAGGGCCTGTAACGGATGCGTGCGATGCTCTTTTGTGGGCGAGGCAAAAGCTTCCCCGGCTTCAGCTTGAACGCACCGATATTCGGGTGGATGGTGATCGGGTTGTAGCTGTGGGCTGGTCTGCCGGTGGCCATTTGGCCATGACCCTTCCATCCTCATCCAAAGCAAAGAACATACCACCTCCTGAAGCTGTTTTAGCGTTCTATTGCCCTTCAAATCCTGAGGATGAATGTAAGCAAGCTTCTCAATGCAGATTTGTGCCACTTCACCCCAGCTTGAAATGCTAACAATTTCTCAGGGTGGAAACATCCCATAGATCCCAAGTCTGTTCAGGAATCGCCAAACATGGAGTATGATCTGCTAGAAGGGGTTAGTGAAAAGCCGGTGCGTATCTCCCTTACCACAATGAGTACAACATTCGCATAGCTAACAAATCTCGACCAGATTTCTGGATACATCCCCAACACCCCGCTTGGCGCACCAATGTCGCTTAAAGACCCACGCTGGCGCATTATCATCCACTACAACTGGAAAGCGCAGCTTGTTCCGGTCCTTGTAGGCGGCCTGCCAAGCAAGAGCAAGGCCAGCGCCGGCAAATCCAATGCAGACTCCTGGACATCGCTGCCCATGCCAAAGCTGGAGGACATCCAAGCTGTCAGTCCATACGCTCAAATCGTGCAAGGCAGTTACCGCACCCCTACATTCATGGTACACGGCGAACGCGATGACCTCATCCCGTGGCAGCAGACTCGGGGTACAATCGAGGCGCTGCAACAGTAGGGCGTCGAAGCCGGCTTTGCGATTCCTAGGGATGCTGGACATGCGTTTGATTTGTGGGCTGGTGAGGATCCTAGGGGGGTTGGTTGGGCGGCGATGATTGAGGGGTATGATTTTATATGCCGTTATGTTTAACGATGATGTTATAATTATGGGTTACATAGATCTCATTTGTTTGTTGATTATTGTTGTCTTTGACTTACCGATATAATACGTCTGACCTATCGGATTATAGAATTTAGATAGATAGAGGAGACGGAAGCCATACTTCGGCTATGCACTTCAGATTAGATGAGGGGAATATATAGGAGGCCCTTTTCTCTTTCATTGCGAAACTGTCAAATCTGAAATGATAAGATGTCCTCATTTTTTTTGGAAGAAAATAAAAGATAACCTTGGCTAGAACCTCTTCTATACCTAGAAATGTAACCACGTAACTACTAATAAACTCGATCGAGTACGTGATCTAGGCTATAACTATTGCAATACCTGTAATACCAACAATATCCTTACTTTGCACTCTTCTATATTACATTCATTATACTCGTTTTATTTATTCTTCTACGTTGCACGCGTCTGCGTCGCACACATCTGCGCCACACACTCTGCGTCGCACAGACAGACGCGTGTCTGTGTGCGAGGCGTGACGTATCTATGTTACTATATTTATCACTGCATAGCCGCATTGCGCGCTTCTATCTACACTGCATTATATGCCTTTGATAGTAGTGGGGCTATAGCTAAAATAAGCATATGCTAGTAGGTAAGTCTAGTCTTAGTTATTAATAAAGTTTTCGGTCTGGTATTAGTTATAAAGCATAGAAAAATAAGCGAGATTCTAAAGGCTACTACCCCTTTCAAAAAAAAGTACTGAAGCTCCTAATAATAAAAACCTCGTTAGAAGAAGAAGTATTCAGATTAGAAAGGAACAATCCTCTCACATAGGTCCTAGAAGTTGCGAATATATAGTATGGTTATTCTTTTTAATATCCAAAGTCGATAGAAAATCACGACAGATATGGCGTCTATGCGTAGTGGAAAACATAGTTGATCTCAAAACCAATCCTGCAGTGTGTTATTATTCCTTATGAAAAAGCCTATTTACAACCAATAGTATCCGAATCTGTAACCTTGACCAATGTGCAATATTGTCTGCGCGAACATTTGAGAGGATCAAATCCCACCAAATCTATTCGTAAGTAACAGTCACGGTGCTACCGGAAACTGTTGTTGATGTAAGCACTGTGTCGTCCTCCTCCAAGTAGATAATGACTGCACTGTCACCACCAGCCGTAACAGTATCTCCGTCTACAACAGCGGTTGCTCCAGTGAAGGTAACAGATCCAAAGTCAGCAAAGGGGACTTCCGAGTCGCCGGAGAGAAAGTCCTCGACAATCCACTCGGCGCTCGTACCGGGCAAGTCTGAGCTTTCGTCACTAAAAGTGTGGGTTACCGTCGTTCCACCACTCTTCAGTGTCGTAACTCCACTGTTGGTGCCAGTCTTCGTGGCTGTAACAGTAACACTTGATCCAGCCGACACAGAAATCCCCGAGTAGTCGACCAACGAAGCGGGGAGATACTCATACCCTAGCCACCGAATTAGTATGATGAAGAACCAAATCGGTCTAAGTTGCTAAAGAGCGCGAGAGCTGTCTCAAGAGCCAGTATCCAGCGCTCCAAGCTATAAAGCTAACATAGAAAATGCAGCTTTTTTAGATGAGAAGTGGGCTTACAAGCTTCGTAGTCATACTCGCCGTCTTCGATACACCAGAGGACACCGGTCTGAATGAGGTCGGAATTGGAATAGCCGTCGATTCCTACCCACGCAGCGCCACAGTACTCCGTGCTAGAACTGCCACCAGATGGAACGCTGGGCGTAGGGACTGTAAAAGTACCAGAGACCTCGGTGATGCCTGAACCTGTGATAGCGGCGCCTGACCAGTTGGAAGACTCTACAGCGGCAGTTCCATTGATAACCTTGACATCGGAGGTGGATTTCAATGTAGAGGAGCGACGGAGAGCATTCCTGGCACGGATAGTATCTCTAGCAGCCTGCTTGCGAGCAGCGAGGTTGGCCCCAAAGGTGACATTGGCCATCAAAAGCACACTTGCGGCTGAAGTGAGGAACTTCATCTTGAAAGGTTTATGATGAATAAGAGACAATAAGTATACTAAGGGTGGTAGGCGAGGTGATGGATCTGAACAGTGGACCGAGGAGCATGTACTGACGATTTTTTCCAAATTAAACGTCTATCAATAGGACTTTATACATTTCTAGTATTCTTGTTATTCACTACTGGTACGGAGCTACGCCTCCGTGGATGATAGCCTGGGTATCCGTGGATAGCCTTGGCTTCTGCAACGGTCACTCGCGTTCGAAAATGCCCCTGAAGTGAAACCTGAAATAGGAATGTGACTTTTGTCTAGACCTCAAGACGTCTTTCCACATGCTGCGGTTTACTGCTAGTTGAGCTCAGGCTATAATACATTTTTGATATCAATGTATCGTTGCCGCGAGGCTTAGTATACCGGTATTCTGTTTTGCAACCTGCCTATTTTAGAATATGCTTCCGATGAATGTGTGTTGATCATTACGCGTCTTGGAGGTCATGTGCTGAGGCCTCGAATTGTGTCTCAACCACATATCTATCATGCAGATAAGGACCGAGGTAGCAGGGAGAGCTTCGCAAAAATCAAGCTTGTTCTTTTACGAAAACAGCTCTTGGTTTGCAGATCGCTGTCAGGCGTGAGATTACTAAGCAGTCCTGGTGGTCGGGGTAACAACTTATCACAGGCCCTCTAACTACGGAGTAACCCCTCGTCGTGGAAATTCATATCTCCGCATCTTTATTACGGAGTATATCCCAGCCTAAACCAGGCCCACGGATTAACGTGATCCCAGGAGCCCCGCTGACGAGAAGAAATAAGCTTTCTTAATCAGCGGGCAATCATGATTTACAGTACGGAGAAGTGGGGTTCGGAGATACTCCGTATACGTACGCCATTGCGAAGACTATACAGTAATGGCATAATGGGCCAATGCGACCTCATAATCAACTCTACTTTTAGTAGATCTCTCCTACAGTCCTACTTGAATTATTCCACAAATAGTAGATAGGAGTTGATATCTTCCCGTTGCTTCAAGGCTCATCCTTGTGCGCCTCCCGCATTTGCGACATGGGCCTTTGGAAGATGCCGAAGAAATCGGCGGCTAGCTAGTCGATAACACGGATAACTTTCCGTGATAACTAACGCGGGGCACGGAATCTTAAACTTCCTGAGACATTCGTCATGAGGATATTCCCAAATTTGAACAATCTGTGGTCAAACTAATATATAATACCTTGGCTGAGGCTTGGCAAATTCTCAACAGAAGCTTATCAACGGAGCTGGGATTGAAGAGGACACGAGGACGACGACGAGGCGGAGGTCTCTGGATGCACCGGGCTCAGATTGCATGGTATATGACACAGAGCTTGATTGATCCCGCAGAATTACAAGCCATGATTATTCGGTCTGTCTGGATTCCCAAGAACAACCCTTTTTTCTTCTTCTGGGCATGAACCCATCTATTTCTTCCAGACTTTGGGGGCTTTGCGTTGCTCCTGCGTTTCTTTTATTCTCGAGCTCTTTTGTTCATACTTTATCTCGTCTCTTAGAAGCCAGCATCTGAGGTGTCCTTGCACGCCCTAGGACTTCGCTGAGGCAGTGCAAATTCTCGTGTAATGAGATGCCATATCTGACGAAAGGAATAGATGGAAACAGAGCTATAGCTGGTGGGTTCGGGCCGGGAAACCCGAGCGAGTAATATTTATGACGAAACTATACTAAACGGAACGAATACATTTCATCAATGTGCTTACATCTGTCCACCATTAAGATTTCCAAAATATAGTATCAATTCAAATAACTTGTGGATGCAGTTGAAGGATAGAGGTATGAAGGTATGAAAACTACGCTTGTAGTCGTTTCAAACCAAAGCTGGGAAAAGTGTAGGTTTCTTCTTAGGTTGATTGGTCTTTGTTGACGATTTGATACATCGATTCAACGGGTAACTTCGAACTCAGGCAGAACGAAATTCATGCTAAGAGTCGTGGGTTTTCTGCCCAGAGAATATTTTGGGCACCATTGCAACAGCAACAGAAGCTTGTATTTCATTCTCGAATATCAAGCTATCTCCCTTTGCTCATTGGATGTCAGGTTTGTCCACGCTGGTTCACGGGACAGAGTCTTAATTATCTCCAGATACGACTGGTCAATGCCCAGGCTTCCATCAGCTTTGACCTGACGACTATGTCAATCTCAAGCAACGAGAAAAATAGTAGAATAACTGACCTCAATTAAGCTTTTCCGATACAGCTCCACCACCTGCATATCTCGATCTTGATAATTAGAATATCTGTTATTAAACAAATCTTCACTATCATCGCCCCTTTTTCGACCAAGGTACCTTGCTCTAGCAACTTCCTTTGGACAAGATATCGAGATGGTCAGGTCCGGTGTGTCGATCTGTTTGAAAATGAGCATGGGTATTCAAACAGCGCTAGTGAGACTCACGTTGAATTCAGATCTCATGCTCTCCCTAAAGGCCTTGTCTTGTTCCAGGTTCCGGGGAAATCCATCAAGAAGGAACGCTGATTTCCCTTTACCCGTCTCCTCTTTGATCTTTTCTATCAAGAGCGAAACGATGACGTCTCCGCGTACTAAACCTCGTGTACCGCCAGATCTTACGGCATCTACAATGTCTGCTTGATCGGCCAAGGGGCCGTTGATGAGGTAGCGGAGGTAGTCTCCGGCAGAGAGATGATACAGGTTGTGATTTTCTGCGAGCCGTTTGCATAGAGTCCCTTTTCCAGATGCTGGCGGTCCTGAAGACAAGGTTAGTCCGGCCATAATGTTTTGCTTTAGAGAAGGCTTTCAGCTACCCAGTACGAAGATGATAAATGGCTTGCCCGCCATTATCACGCCAACACTTGTTCTTCCTGACTGCGGCGCAAAGTGTGAAAGTTTATGGCTTGAGGTGCCGAGATTATATACCGGTAGTGTGTATGTAAGTGTTTGTGGTGGGGCTCCTACTTTGGGTTAGTACTAGTAACACGACTTAGTCATCACGCTCCTTACGTAGCCTTGCTTGGTCTTCAAACACCAAACGGCAAACATCCGTGAAAGCAAACCGCAATCAAAAGGCAGAATCCGTAAGTGTTCTTGTATTTAGACCCCTCATCTCATTCCATCTGGAAATTTGTTCCTGCTAAGTCAAGCTGAAAGACTCCTCCAATATGGTCTATCTTGCAGTCCTCTCGGTCTTGGTAGCAACCCTGCTGTTAGGCATCTACGCATACCGGCACCCAGCTCACTCTCGGCCTCCTTCTATTATTCCCGCCAGCCCCAGTCTCCACAAAGAGGACGATATAATCCCTGTCAGCGTCAACTATTTCTTCACACGCAAATGCAATGCCGAATGCAAATTCTGTTTCCACACCGAAAAGTCGAGTGACACGCTCGAACTCGAAGACGCACAGAAAGGCCTCCGCCTACTAGCCGAGGCCGGCATGAAGAAAATCAACTTTGCAGGCGGAGAACCCTTCCTCTATCACAAGTACCTGGGTAACTTGTGTCGATATTGCAAGGAAGATCTGGGACTGGAAAGTGTTAGCATTGTCAGCAACGGGACCAAAGTGACTAGAAAGTGGCTTGAGGAATATGGGTCTGCTGTTGACATCTTGGCTATTTCTTGCGATTCGACCAATTCTAAAACCAATGAAGACATTGGGCGCAAAGACCGTGGTTCTGGGAAGGCATTTGACAATGTGCAAAACCTGTTCCAGATTAAGGAGTGGTGTCAACAATATGGAATCAGGTTTAAGCTCAACACTGTGAGTATTTGGGGAATCAAATTCCCTCGACGACTTTCATTGCGCTTAGCAAAACGCTATTCCTGAATTCGGACGTTACCTCCTTGTCTCCTTCCCGTGACTAATCGAACAGGGCTGATTTTACATGTTCTTAGGTGGTCTGTTCGTTGAACTGGCAAGAGAGTATGGCAGAAATGGTTGAGAAGCTAGATCCATTCCGATGGAAAGTCTTCCAAGTCCTCGTTGTAGTTGGAGAGAATGAAAACACTGAACGAGAGAGAGATGCAACGAAGTTTGTCATCACAGATGCGCAGTTCGAAGATTTCTGCAGTCGACACAGACATCTGAAGTGCATGATTCCGGAGCCAAACAAAGCTATGAAGAGCAGCTATCTAGTAAGTCGCCTGGCATATAATGGAACTTGTTAAATGCTAATGATGACCTTTTCAGCTTATTGATGAGTATATGCGCTTCCTCGACAAAGGAGATGGAGATGAGAAAGTATCGGACCCCATCATAAAAGTTGGGGTACAGAAGGCTATTAAGCAGGTTCGGTGGGACCAGGAAGAATTTCATAATAGAGGAGGTGTCTATGACTGGAATAGTGCAGCCGAGAAAACGAATAGTTGTGGGGGCGTTAGTGGGGATAAGAAATTAGAATGGTGAAGAAAGATGTAACTACCTACTTTCTTGGGGATTTTGTAGTAATTTCAGAACACATCTTCGCAGATTTGAAATGCCTAGAAATCGTTTTATAAAGAGCTGTTTCAACCTCTAAAACTGGCCTTAAATCAAAATAAGGTAGCTTAAATCTCCTGATATTACTTTGCTAATAATAGCTACATAGCTAAGACTTCTATCCTTTGGCCTGAGGCCTATACTCCACTTTAAATCCTCCCTCTACTACCCCTAAGTAGCCAAAGGGTACAAAACATACTTATAACTTTTAATTTATATAATCCAATGAATTAGTTAGACATTTATTAGCTAAGACTTATAAGCCAGGTATGAAGATAGTTAGGTCAAGTGTGTCGATCTCTCTTGATATAGAACATAGAAATTGATTAGAGTAATTATTAGATAAAGAATTATAAATAGACACGTACGTATAAGGATAAGTCTGCCAAAATAAGCAGGTGAGTTTGGTCTCAGTCAGAAATAATATTTTGGGTCTAGTGTATGTCAGACGTAAACAATAATGTGGGTCCGGTGTTAGTCAATTGACGTCTAATAAATCCTCCACTCCACTCCAGCTGAAATCTTTTCGCTCGGATCTACCTGTCATTCTCAAATTGCAAGCTCTCCCATAAAACCTCTCACTGCACACCATGAACTACACTTTTTACGACGGAACTATTGCGGTAGTCCAAAGTATCATCAACTCCTTATCCCACATCCTCCACCTTGCCGAGCAACGCCCCAACGCCAGCACTCTGCTCGCGGCCCGCTTGCACGAGGACATGTACCCACTCGCCGACCAAGTGCGCATCGCGACCCAGTTCTCAGAGAATCTAGTCGCGAGACTGACCGGGCGGGAGCCGGTGGCTTTCCAAGGCAATCCTGCGACATTTGCCGAATGCTACGAGCGTATTGAGACCGTGCTGCAAAGGCTCAGCGAGGCTGATAAGAATGTCGTGAACCAGCATGGCGATATTGTTGGCGCTACTCAGATTGGTCCGGAGAAGACGGTTGGGATGAGCGGCGCGGCGTATGCTCATAGCATTGCGCTGCCGAATATTATCTCAGAATCAGACCCTCGTTTTTTTGGGCTTTACGTGGTGTTTTTACGGGAATCAGCCCACTTTTCACTATTTAGCGCAATTCTAGAGCCCCACCACCCTCCTAGCCAATCACACCTCTCTATTCCCCCTACACACCACGAGCCCAAACGAGGGTCTAAGACGATATAGGAGATTTTAACACCCAAATGTCGTTTTTTTAGTGTAGACGCGCCTACTATATAAATCACTATATATTAACCCTTAATAAAATAATAATAATAAAAGTAAATAAGCTATTTAAAAGCGCATGCAATTCTCTTTAATTTAACTCTACTACAAATAGCCCTAGCCCTAAGCTAAATACGTTATTAATTTATTAAATCTATATATATTTCCTAGTACTAGAGAATACGCTGGCGTGCTAAGATATACGCGCGCATTCTACTACTTACTAAAACCACCACGTTTCTAGCTACTATTCTACCTACTTTCGTCTAATAATTATAAAAACACTTATCTAAGGGTTATATAAGCTATATAACCCTTATAGACCCTTTTTACTACACTAGGCTAGCGTGGTTATAAAATAAGAAGCATATTTGGCGTGAAAATCAATAAAATAAAATAAACTTACTATGTTTCTAGCTAGTATTTTACTTATATTCATCTAATAATTATAAAAACACTTATATAAGGTTTATATAAGCTATATAACCCTTAGAGACCTATCTTACTATGCTAGGCTAGCGTAGTTATAGAATAAAAAGCATATTTATTATAAAAATCGATTAAAAAATCAAGTTATTACATTTTAAGCTAGTATTCCACGAACTTTCGTTGGATTATAATAAAAACACTTGTCTAAGGCTCTAATAGTAAATCTAACCCTTAGAGACTATTGCGTATTAGGCTAGGCTAGTGTAGTTGCGGCTCTAGAAAAGGCATTTAAGTATAAGTGAAAAAAGTTAAAATCCTTAATAGAAAAAAGTCGCTGCGCGGGAGGCTATACTTTATATATTAATAGAAGAGAGAATATTATATAAATAAGAGAAAGTATAGAAAAATAGCGTATCTACTATATATAACTCGGGCACGAAGTGATTTGGAATAGTAGGTGTAGTATAAATGCGAAGTGTATAAAAAGTAAGGTTTAAATTATTGCACTCTACACTAAAGCATCACCCGAAACGTCTTAGAGGCTTCGCAGAGACCACAGCGCCTGACCCCACCTTTAAAATTGCGCGTTGCCTACCTTAGCCTAGCCTGCACGCTAATTAGTCAGGCCCCCGTGGTTTTAAGAAGCCGGCACGTGAGAGAAGCCGAATATCTACTTTCATCTTGCGACTGCTTATGGGATTCTGCGGAAGGAGGGGGTGCCGCTGGGCAAGAAGGACTATTATGTCGGTTTCTTTCCTCAGCAACTCGCTGGAAGTCAATAGAGGAAGTGTGGGGATCATAAAGAGGTAGATCACGTGCTGAGCCACATAGATAGTGGTTCTTATAGAAGCGTGAAGAATAACGAAGTGATTTCCTTAGATAGCTTTTTATTCGTTTCTATCTAATTGTTATTTCTGCAATCTCCGGTTAAGGGTTAAATGTTGTCGTTGGTGCTGCTTCTAGCAAGAAGACTATACTATACGGAGTAGAACACAAAGAGATAAAGAGACAAAGCTGTTTAGATCTTGTGGAACACAGAAGATTAGTAAGGAACATAGTTACTCTATTGCGAATACTATAGAACAAGGCGGGAAAAGACATTGTGTTATATGAATACTATATCAACAGATCCCCAATAAAAAAGCATTGCTAGAAAGGGCGGAGAAACAGAAAGATACTATAAAAAACAACTTTGAAATTTAGAATATAAATAAGGGCATCTCTTCTCGACTAATACCCCTTCTTTCCTCACAACCCACAACACAACCACACTCACACTCACACTCACACTCACACTCCACACTCACAACAACAACAACACCAACACACTCAACATCCCAACACTCCGCTTCCAACAACCACCACCACCAACAACCACCATCAACATGAAGACCACCTTCTTCACCGCGGCTCTCTTTGCCACGTCAACCATGGCCTTCCCCTTCGCACGGGTTGCATCCATCAAGCGAGCCTCTCAGCCAACTGTCCGCGACGACGCAGCAGGAGTCATGCTCTTGGCAGATGCCAAGAACCCCTTCACGACCGTCTCAGCCCAGTTCACTGTGCCCGAAGCAAAAGGCCCAGCATCCGCCAGCGGATCTGGACCCTACACCGCCGACATCTGGACAGGTTTGGGAATGGATGCCAACAAGGACTTCAAAGCCCCCACCAACAGCTCCCTGATCCGAGCCGGCATCCGCGTTTCAGTTGGCAGCGACAAGACCGCAACCTACAACGCCTTCTACGACATCCTGCCTGACTTGAACGTTCTTGTCAACAGCACCGCATTCGCCGTCAAGGCCGGAGACAGCGTCTTCACCAAGATCGCCCTGAAGCTCAACGACCAAGGCGAGCCCACCTCCATCGATCTCTCCTTCACGAACCTCCGAACCAACCAAACCGATGGACGTTCCCTGACCAATGAGAACCCCGGCTCAACATCGACCATGATGGGCGGGAACGCAGACTTTGTCGTGTCGGGCGACTCGTCCAAGCTCGCAAACTTCGGCTCGGTCGACTTCTCCATCGTGGAGCTCGCAGCTCGTGAGCCTTTCGGGGGCAACGGCACTGGCGTCTCTGACCTTCTCGACAACGCGATGATTCTCAGCATGGCCACCGGTGGAAAGACCCTTGCCAGCGCCAAAGTTTTGAACGGGTCGGCGGTCTCAGTCAACTACTCCGGTGCTTGAGCGATCAAAGCAACGATGGCCAGTCTCAGAATGAGATAGCTGGCAGGGAGAGAAAAGCACCCTGGAATGGTTACTTGGTGCTAGTGTAAGATAAAACAGATGAATATTTCTTTCTCTGCGCTGGCGTGGAGTGTCCTGGGTGGATCTAGTCATTGAACAACAAAGAACAATAAAAAAATCGTTTCATTATTAAAACCATTGTCCTAAATATGATCACGTGATTCATAAAATAAAAACTTATCTCTTCAAACCTCTTGGATTGTTCCATCATTCCCTTATAGTGTCAAATTCCCAAGTCACACCCTCGAATTCCTCTCTTCTCTTGATTGAAACATCCAAATCCTTGTCGGGCGAGATGGACGCAACGCCTAGCCTTTGAAACTCACCTTTCGGCACCTGCAATTTAGCGCCGTCACTCAGACTTAGCTCAAATCCAAGCACCAGCATAGCAACAAAGGCGGTGATTTCAGTAAACGCTAGGTGTCTCCCTGGACAAAGGTTTTTCCCCCCACCAAAAGGCATGTAAGCCTGATTTTGAGCCTTCTTGACGTCCTTTCGCAACGAATCCTGCGTGAGGAAACGTTGGGGGTTGAACAGCTTGGCGTCAGGCCCCCAGACATCGAGGTCTGATTGCAAGACACCGGTGGGAATTTGGACGAAAGCCCCTTTCTTGAGCAGATATCGATCGTCGAGCATAACATCTTCCAGAATTGTGCGGACTGACGCTCCTGTTTTGTTTAGACGAAGAGTTTCGTTAAAGCACGCGGTGAGGAGCGGACAATGAGATTGCAACATCGAGATATTAAGTGTCACAGTCTCGATGCCATCTCGAGTCTTGCGGCTTGTGATTTTGCTAATCTCCTGTCGAAGGGCGGTGACTAGGTCTGGTTGAGAGAAGATGTGACAGATCATGTAAAAGACGTTAGGGACCGTGTTGGTGCCCGCCGCCATTATAATGGTGATCTCTGCTTGGGATATTTCTTTGGTCGTCAAACCCCATTGACGTGCAGCCCATGCTCGGCGTTGAACCAGATGATTGGCATTCTTGTCCAGGCCCGCATCGTAATACTTCTCGAAAGCAGGTGTGACGACAGTTCTTGCTGCGTAGCCTTTGGGCGCCATAATTCTTGGGAAGAAGTCGAGAACCAGCACTCCGAGATCCTTCTCGAAATCCCTGACTGGAAATCAGACACAACGTGAAATTGTAGATAAAGAAACTTACCATACTGATTCTATCAGGCTCGGATCTTCTGACAAAGGGTTGGGCAGTCCATAAAGCGTTGCTGCGGATGCAAGAGTATATTCGTCCCGTAGCCACCGAAACAAACGATATTCTTCTGGGGTTGTTTGAATAGCGTTCAAGGATCTTGCAAGATAGTTGAGCACTCGGGCATTAGTCTCAAGCAGATTCGGCCCTTGCGCCAATGATCCATACATCTCTTGATGCAGGTCAGACATGTAGGAGCCCTCACCCTTCGGAGGTTGAAAGTTAACTATATCTGTTGCGTGCTGACCAAATGCTACTGCCTTGCAACTAGCGTACGCTTTTATGGTCTCGAAGTCAATTGTCTTGCTTTGACGGAAGGCAGCCTGCGCAAGCTCGGGTGATTGAATGATGTAGATTCTGGACGAAAATAGTTTTACGGTATATATTGGTCCGGCATAACGTTCTCTAGAGTGAAGTCAGCTTCAAAAACAATTAGAGATGTTTATTGGACAACTAACACACCTCAGAAGGGTGAAGTAGTTATTGTGGTGGCGTAAAAGTCCTATCATGTGACCAAAGAATGGGATACTGGGGCGGACGACTGGAGGCTCTTCTGGATCAACATCTTCGGCGCCTAGGAACAGAAGGACTATTAGGGAGGCTAAAGCGACAACAAAGACGACAAGCGCCGGATAGATTGATTTTGTCAGAAGCCCGATGAGGCTCTGCGCCGAGGTTGGCAGATACATTGTATGCGGCTCGGCCTCGAGAAGTACCTAAGTAAGCATTTGCCAAGGAGAAGACACCTAGTACGAGGGACAGAGACTCGAAAATATACAACGTCTTGAAGAGTTCCCCCGAAGGCTGTTGCGGGAGTGAGGGTTTAAGTTTCAGAACCTTGTGAAACGCTACAAATGCTTACCTAAGCGCCAAAGGTAAATAGAATACAATTAATTTCGCTTAGTGTGCCACACACTTTTGCAGGGATCCTGTTGCTGGGATCCTGTTGCTGGGATCTTGTTACTGTCCTTGTAATGCGAATTAACCATTTTTAGATCATTATATTCCGGACTCACGATCTTGATATTTGGCGTCTTTTCGTGATACTCTAGGGCTCTGATAATCCTCTACTCGCTATCGAGAATTATCCATAAGTATTTTAGGAACGAAAAAGACACCCAATAACTGGTTTTACCCTAGATCAAAATGGTCGCGAGTCAAGAGACGAAAACAAATTATCCCAGGAGACTGAATCAGGATGTGGCTCTCCTTGTACCGCGATCTGCCAAACTTCGTCGAAAGGGGTATCGAGAGCAAATTCTGGGTCCTGCATGTCTAATCCACGTTGAGTGGCCATGGGCTGCATTGCATCTTCATCAGAAGTAGGTCTATATAATAAACGATAAAGTATAAATCTTCATGAAGTAAACCGATTTATAAAGTGAAGTGATGCCTTGTGAAATGAAGAAATTTATAACTCTATAAAGTGAAAAATCGACTCAAAATTCATAAATCTTCATGAATTTTAGTCTATGCTAGTAAGTCTATTTTAGTAGTGATAACCCCCTAATTTCTAGCTTCTAGTATCCCTTCCCTACCTAATAAGGCATTATTTACTAGGGTTTGCAATATGTATAGAGGTAGAGTTATTATAGACCCGCCTTATATATTAGTATATCTTATAATAGTAATGCTATCCTTACTTATACTAATTAGTGTTCCCCCTTTAAGCTTTTAATTAAAAAAAATTAAGGTTTTTTAGATTTCCCCTCTACTACCTATCGCTTTTAGTATTAGCGCGCTTTACACTATAATTTATGAAGATTTATAAATATAAAGTGAAACTAGCTAATTACTTTATAAATTCTTCGTGAAGAGCAAAAGAGTATAAATATAAAGTATAAAGTGGAGGTTTTGGTTCATTCTCTTTATTATATAGACCTAATTAGAAGGGTTGTTGAAAGCATCAAGCGCCATCCCATTCGAAGATCCCGCAGTATTGTTAATTGCTAACGTCGATGTAGTAGGGAGCTCAACTTTATGCTTCCGCAAGACCTTGCTGAACGAGCTTAAAAGCCGGTTCAACAGCGGAGAAGTATTTCTGGAATCTTCAAACATTTGCAAGGCCGCCTTGACTTCCGCCTTGATTTCTGATTCATCTATCTCAGCTTTGTTGAACCACAGATCCATGACTATGACAACTAGAGCGAGATGCGTGGTCTGTACTGTCATTCCCATGAGATCGGGTGCGGTGGATAGGGAAGCGCTCTCGCGAAGATCGCCGCAGACATGAATGATTGCGCGTGCTGAGTCCAGACAGGCACGTCTTGAATAAGCATAACGGGAATCGATAGATTGTCGATGGAGGAATCTTTGATGTAACTTGCATCGTCTGGTATGGACCTCTGTTGTGATACAGTATCGCTCAATGGGGATCTTGGGATACGTGGCCTGAGGGTTGTGGTTTTGCTGCGGCTTTTGGGATCTAGTTTGAAGAAGAATGGTAGGCTTGAAATAAAGGCTTGGAACTTTCCGTCTAGGGCTAATATGTCATCGTACGGCATTTGCATAAGCTGGGATGTCTCCAATGGCATCGTGTCGGTCATTTCCCGGCATAGATGGGCGAGTCGAAGTCGTTCGAGTAAGAAAGATATACTAGTTGGTTGAGGTCCACTTATAGGCTCATTCCCCTGGCTCAGGACAATGTCACTATCGGTGCAGTCCCTAGGAAGCTTAATATTCACGTGGTTGGGGCTAATGAAGTATATGCCTTCTTGTTAACCGGAGATGGCGGATAATAGCCTGACTGGGGTGTAAGCAAGATTTGACTTGAAGGCAAGGAGAAATGAATTACCCACCAGTCTGTCGATGCTATATGCCAGAATGCTCTCCGTTCAACCTCGCGATTAATCAAGAAGGTAACGCTAGTCTCACGTTCAAAAGTAGGATATCCCTTACCGCAATGGCGAAGATGCAATTGTCGCTGCTGTAGAGGATGTGCTTGCGAAAGAAGGTCTAGGTAGCAAGGTTCCTTATGTTTTTGATGCGATCAGCGAGAACGGTTCGCTCGAGACAACTCTTCGAATTATCGAACCAAACGGCGGCACTGTCAGCACTGTTCTGCCACCTGTTCTCTTTGCTAGGGAGAAGGAGAACTTCAAATACCCACCTGGAGTGAAATCTTCTACTAGTGCTTGTCCCTTCGTCCATACAACGCACAAGGACTTTGGCTATCTCTGGTCTCGCTACTTGGGTCGCCTTTCGAAAGACGGAAGATTGAAGCCGCGTCCGTATGAGGTGATTCCCGGTGGATTGGGTGGTATTTTGACTGGGATTGCAGAAGCTGAGGGATGGAAAAGCTAGTGCCGTGAAATACGTCTACAGGATCGAGGAGACGAAAAACGGACCAATTGCAGGGGTATCCAGCGTGCAGGGAACTGGTAGCCAGCGCTCGGGAGGTCAAACCCGTCCAAATACTCACCCTCTGAGAAATTTCCCTTTCCCTTTATCGGCTACAGATGAATAGATAGATGGATGGTGGATAATGGGGGCCATGGCGGTGGGTAGAAGATTATGAGAAAGGAAGGCAGAGTTCAAGAAGCTCACTAAGCTGGTCAAGCAGTAGTGATAAAGAGGAGGTTGTACTCGGGTAGATCTGATGAGAAGTTATGTGGTAACCTTATAGTAGAGTAGCACGGAGAAGTCATTTTTTCATATAATCGTGACCAATAGTTGGAGATTCGAATTTGTGAGGGAAAGTTCACCGTGTGCAATGATGGCTACAATTGTAAGCGGGTGGCGTATTTGGAGAAATCGCTAACTTGTTTCTCTTTTTTTAATACAGGTACTGCCGGAAAGACTAGAGTTCAAATAGTTCTCATTCGTTGGATAATGGAAGCTAGGGTTCCCCTCGTCTTGCCCATGCTCTCTTCCATAACCAGAAGTATCCATAATGAGCATGACCAGGTCCCCAGAAACCCACCATACCAAAGGGGGTCATCCAAGCATCCCAATCACAGGAGTGAAAAGAAGGGGTAACGTAGGTCTTCTTCATATCAATCATGCCACTTGACCAAATCTTCCCCGAGAGTGTAAAGTTGCCAATATCATCTATACCAGATGCTTTCACCTGAATCATTTCCAATTTATTATCCTGAGCCGCTGAGGTATCTGTGCATTGTCCATTGTTTCTTTCGGACAGGTCTGTCTCTTCTGGTTCCAGAGTTGAAGTTGTGAAGTAGATACCGGTCATAGGTGGTTCAAACGGTTCAGACCCATGACCCCGGGAGTAGTTGTAGCAGCCCACCCATTCGCCATCCTCAAGGAACGACTTTGAAGTCATGGCTTTTAGATAGCTCTTTTCCGGGTTCTGGAAAGGGTTTCCGGAGAAGGGTATCGGGAAATCTGTGAATGATGAGAACGATATGTTCGGAGCAGAAGGAAGAAGCAACAAGCTGGAGTCTCGTAATGCCTGAATGATTTGACATGAGAAAACCGCAGTGCCTGGTGGCTCGGATGTCGTTTCAGATTTATAATAACTCGTCAGATACGCCTGAATTTGTTGCATCTTCCCAACTAAAGCCCCGAATACCTGGAAGATCTCCTTACGCCCAGTTGGGAAGCTGTATTGGAAGAGCTTGGCAGTGACGCAAAAGTTGATTGTTGCTAGTGCCTCCAGATTCGCCGCCCAGCCACCCTCTCGCTTTAGCTGGGCATCCAGTCTTGTTGCGTGGAGTTCGGGATCTGTGATAAAAGGGTGGTGAAGAGCTACAAGCTGTGGCGCCCAGTGCATCATACGGTACGCATCGCCCTGAATATCCAAATTTGCATTTTCTGTTTTATCCTCGAGTCGAACACTGGCGACAAACTTCCGGGCCATCGAATCAGCGAAGGCAAAATGAGCGCACTCGGAAGCTGATGTATTTCCAGACAAGAAGCTAACATCCCATAAGGGCATTGCGTTCGACCCGTTTCCGTTCTTTATAATGTCCTTGAATACAAGGTGGTCATTGCATTCTTGGTGTAACCTGCGGTTGGTCTTGAGGAGTGCGAGCACGGACTCGAAAGGGGAGCACGCAGCGATACGTTTTATAATTTCCGATGGAAGAGTATCTAGCTTGTGCACCGTTGAAGCCATTTTCCCTGAAACTGTTTCTCGATCACAGAAGGATTGTTGTTGAGGGGAGTCCTAGACACGAGCGGAGACGTGTAGAACAAGTAAAGATTTACCTACCTAGATAGACAGGTAGGGGTGCGAGGTGCTGCCTAAGGTAGTTCCTAGTTGGCTCCTAGGTAATAGTGGGCTTAAACAGCACGCTAAGGGGCCCCTCCCCCTTAGTGGGCGAAAGCAAAGTGTCACGCGAAAGCGAGTGTATTTTAAGTCCTAGGCTATGCTTAGAATAAAAAAATATAGAAAATCACTACTTTTCTACGCTTTCTAGTCTTATAAAACCTATACACCTAAATATAATTTAATTCTAAATTAAGACACTAATTTCTAATAGTATTATAATCTTAAAAATTAATTCTTAAGTTATGCATTAAAAAGGTGGCTAACTTATAGCTAAAAAGATAACTCTAAAATATATAAATCTAGTAGAAATATCGCAGAAAACACACTAAATTCTAGCGTGACACTTTGCTTTCGCCTACTAAGGGGGAGGGGCCCCTTAGCGTGCTGTTTAAGCCCACTATTATTAGGTACCTATAAGGTAATCAATGAAACTAGGCTCAATTCGTTGCAATAAACTCAGCAAATTACTATGTCATACGTACACAGGGCAGGTACCTCGTAGGGTCAGCGACACGTGACCAACTACAAATTTGTAAACTTCCATAATGTTTTCATCCCGATTATTTATCTGCGGTATTTGCAGTCTGAGAATCTGCATTAAACCCAATTACATAACCACTGTTACTGCAGAAGCCTCGGCGTAGCAAATATCCCGTAAACCACTACAGTCCGTTGGTCTCTTGGCTGTCCACCGCATCAACGTTGAACTTGAAGATTGGTATCTGGGTCATCTCTTGTTCATAGCAACGAAGAAAGTGCTACAATTTCCAACCTGCGAAACACACATAGCTTAGGACCTTATCCTCTCACCGCCAATGCCACTGCTACTGCCACTGTAGGTGCATGACCTGAGATTATAAAGACGTGGCAATCATAAATGATATATATTAAGATATAGCAAAGTAAAATAAGGAAATGCCAATCAATATCGCTTTTTGTAACACAGAAGGAAAGCTGCATAGAGAACCAGATAACCTTCAACAACCTGATTTGCTCCGAGTCGATTTGTTGAATAACCAACGTTACTTGACTTCAAGCACGAAGGCATCATACATGACATTCTCTATCATGATCGGGGCACGAAACTCGATGGAGCTCGGAAGATTATACGAAGAAACGTCCAACCGAAATAGAAAGAAAAAAAAAGGGGGAGATCGGATTAGATCGCCAGGAGCTTGGGCCACTTGATGAGCTCCTTGCGTTGCCCCACTTCTTGGATAGTTTCACTATTCAACATTTTTGGCTATTCTCTGTATCACAACTACTCTACAACGCACCACCGTCCAACACCCACGGCCCGCCCTTTTCACTCATTGGCACGCAATGCGGATATGGACTTCACCACTGAGAATGAGTCGCCATGCGCCTTCGCCGTTGATCGAGTGTTTGTGGCATCGGCACCCTCGCTCCTTGCCGTCCATAAATACTGCTGCTCGCAGAGCTAGAAGCTCTCTCCGCAATCTAAGCAGACAGGTGCCTATGACCATTTCTACCCCTTCGACTCAATCATTACCACGTGAGCCTCATTCTGTCCTTAAAATGGCACCTCACTCCAAGCAACGGCGCTTCAGTAGCTCTAGCGTGGTACCTGATAGCGTGTCTCGCTTTGCATTTGCTTTCGAGTGAGTCTCTTCCAAGCCGACCTCCAGAGATACATGCTAATGAAAGCTCCTCAGTATCGATGGCGTGCTGCTGCGATCTGCTGCCCCGATTCCCGGCGCCCCCGAAGCATTGGCCTTTCTATACAACCACAATATCCCATTCATCCTTCTTACCAATGGAGGCGGAAAGCACGAAAGCGCTCGGGTCGCAGAGTTGAGCAAGAAGTTAGGTGTGCCCCTCACGGAGGAGAACTTTGTCCAGTCACATACCCCTTTCAAACAGCTGGTAGGAGGCTTGCAGGATAAGACTATTTTGGTTACTGGTGGAGATGGAGACCAATGTCGACAGGTTGCTGAAAGGTAAGCGCCCTAGGTCCAGAAGTCTACTATGGGGATATACTGATGGGTGGCAAAGATACGGATTCAAGAACGTCGTCACACCTGGCGATATTATCATGGAATGCCCCGCTATCTGGCCATTCAACCAAATCTTCTCCGACTACTACAAATCCGCCACGCGGCCCCTACCTACACCTATCGACCACACGAACCCCGCACGCTCCCTCAAAATCGACGCTGTGTTTGTATTCAACGATCCCCGCGACTGGGCTCTAGATACACAAATCATTCTCGATTTGCTGCTCTCGAAGAACGGAGTTCTAGGCACAACATCCGAGAAAAACGGCGACCCCTCCCTCCCGAATAACGGCTGGCAACAAGATGGCCAACCGCAACTCTTCTTCTCTAATCCCGACCTCTTCTGGGCCACTTCATACCATATGGCGCGTCTAGGACAGGGAGGATTCCAAGCTTCACTACAGGGAGTCTGGGACGCTACGACCAATGGTGCAGCGCTGAAACGCACTGTCATTGGAAAGCCGCACGCAGCTACATACGAATATGCGGAGCGGGTATTAGACAAATATCGGGCCCAGATGCTCGGCGGACACGGGGGAAGAGTCAGCCAGCTAGACCGCGTTTTTATGGTTGGTGATAACCCAGAGAGTGACATTCGAGGCGCCAATGACTTCAAGAGTGCGCATGGTACGGAGTGGACTAGTATTCTGGTCAAGACGGGGGTGTTCCAGGATGGAACCAAACCTGCGTATAAACCAAAGGTCGTTGTTAATGATGTCCTGGAGGCGGTGAAGTGGGCTCTTCATCAGCAAGGCTGGAAAGGTAAAGCCGAGTAGGAATTTGATCCAATGATATCAGTACGATGGATCAATGGAAAATATATATGACTACCTTGGCGTTGGAATTGGCGTTTCTAGAAGGAAATCTCCTGGAGCCAGCATAGAACTCTCGAACAGGATGCCCTAGACGATATTAATTTAGAACTGTTCTAACCAGTACAGAACCAGGTACCGTTATTCGATTTTTCTTGATTTCGCGCCCTACATACTAACAACGCGCCTACATAGGTAGTCTTTGATTCGTACAGCACAATAAAAGGATTTATTGTGATTAACAACGCGCAGTGGCCGGTAGTAGTCCCCGTATGCCCTAAACAATTAGTGTTCAGCCCCTATATCTAGCCTGTGGGGTAGCGCTTGATCGCAGTGGTTTAGCGATTGCTAATTTCAACGTCGCAAACTTATTTTTTCACTCTGTTTCCCAACGAGCTCTGCGATGGTTCGGAAATCAAAGGCAAACCACGCCCGTTAATCTATCACAAACCTGGCAACTTCTGCCTAATCACCAACCGGCGCTCTTCTACGCGACTAGGTTTCCTGGCCTTGTCCTTGCCATGATCGACTGACATGGCCATCAACCTAGCACGACCTCCCACCCGACCCTTGATAATCGCACGAGAGTAAGGAGAAGCTCTCTCAATATGGGAGCTATCGTTCTTACCCTTGATTTAGGTTGTCGGATCCCAGCTATCGGACCGCAAACAAGCAGTTCTGCAGACTGCAGGAAACCTACAATGGACGCCGTGACTCCCCAAATAATAAATGCGAACGAAGAGGACTAGTTTTTTTTTCTACGAGAGGCAGCAGCAGGCAGGTGTTCGATCAAGCAAAGCAGCCGATTCAATTCTGCTAGGGCCTATCCCATGCGTTTATTTCTTTTGTGGTTAATGTTGTGCTGTTTATAACTCCTAACTATCTCTTGTTCTTCTTTTTTCCTTTCCTGCTAAACCAGAAAGCTCTCAGGTCGGGAAGCCGCATTATCGGGCTGCTACCGATTTGTCTCGGATAGCGGCATTTTCACAAAAGTGTCAGAGGTCAAAGCGGCCCGAGTGGCAGGAAACTACCTTGCATCCAACACGATTAATTGCCAACCTGTGTCAAAGATTGATATGATTTGATGAATATGTCGAGTTGAACATGGGGCCCAGTAATATTAGAATTTCTAGATGCAATGCTTTCTTTTGCTACTTCTTTACTTTTTTACCCCCACGGGCTTCACGCCCTGTCTACGGGGTATGCAAGAAAACAACCCCTGCAGTATTCTTAAAACCGCCCCCTCTACATATGCTCGTCTTTATCTATAATACAACCAGAAGCTCTCGTTCTTTCGGTCCATTATTTCACTCTTTGACTGCATTTGAGAACATCCAAACCTGCCCTTTCATCAGATATTCTCGTGACCCATTTCCCCCCACCACACCCCTTAACTTCCACACGATGGTTGAAACCCCAAGGCAGAACGGATTCAAAAAAACTCGCATTTATGACATCTGTGCTCCTCTTGGATATCCTCGTGAAAAGACATGTGGCCGATCATGGAATAAGTTATCGTGCGCAACGGCCGCTTTTCGAAAGAAGTTCATAAAGAAGACTGCAGATCTAGAAGAGGGAGCTTTTCCCACAAATTCTGAATATCCATTGGTACGCCAATGTGCCGAGAGCTTTGCGGACTCCAATCGCAAATTTTTCCCAACTTCTACGGAAGCTTTAAAACGTGGGTGGCCAACATATCCTCGAGACAAAACCAAGTAAGTACCTTGAAGGAACCACATTCCTGGAAAAGAGTTAGGTTTCTGATGTGTTACCACAGAATTATTGAGGGCGTCGCCACATTAATGTCCTTCCAGGAGTCAATCTGGAGAAATAATAAGAAGTACATGGAGAATGCAATAGCAAGAGAAATGGTATTTGCCCTATGTTCGGCGTCCTTATGTTCTTGCTGATGAGAGTGAAAGGCGGATGATATACGAGAGGAGACGGAGACGGCGTCCGATGATGAAATTTATAACGAACGCGGGAGGAGTAAGAGAGAAAGTGCTGGCTCATATTCCTCACGGCTAAACGAAAAAAATGCCCAGTATAAATCTAGCGCCTTGTTCTAGAGTACAGCAATGCTGACGCATTTGCAGAATTGTTACACAGAATATCAGAATTCATCTGGAGTACACATATCCTCTCACGGTACCACCAGCGCCCCCAACTATCGATGTTCTATTCAATGTACTGATTCCCCCAATTTCTCCTAACACAATGTAATTTGGTCCTAGCTAATGTTTCCGAGTAGGACAATCTTGACGACTTTGACCTTGACAACATAGACCCATTTGCGTTTCGATATCTACACGAGCGTTGTCTCTATCAGTCACGGCCTCCGAACGAGCATGCCATCACCCATTTCGTCGACGACCTTTGCAGCCAAGTTGGGAATAACTTTGACCAGGAAAAGCGTTTCCATATGGAAAGAATGTGTCAGCTCTTTGTGGAGAACATATTTATTTACTGGAAAGGGTATGATAAGGGCGGCTTTGGTTTTCTGCACAAGGTCGATGGGGTAGTCACAAGGACCCCGGAATTTGAAGCTGCTTGGAGAGCTCGACGACGAGAGTGGGTGGATACAGTTCAAGGAGGCTACAAAGATGGCATCCTTGAACTGCGTCGTGGTCCATTGCCCCCCCTCGTTAATCAGAAGAGGGTATGATACAGCCTTTTCCTTATCAGCCTAATGTAGTGTGACACTAATAAATCTTCAGGCTCGGAATTCCTCGCCAACAGCTGAGGCACCTCCCGCAAAAATACACCGAGCTGATCAAGACCCTAACGAGAGATTGGAAGGCTTGACCATCACTGTTGATCCGCCAGGACTTGGGAATGTAGAAATGCCCGCGTCTGTTGAGGTTAGTATCTATTCAGATCCGCCTCCGAAGCTTATAAGCAAGAACTAATGTAAAATCCAGGGACTGCAAGCCGGTCAATTCAACAAACTGCATAAGTCTAATGATGGTCTTCCTCGTGACACCTGCAGGGATTGGTCTGACTTTACCCCTCACCCTCCTACGAGTGCCACACCAGATCCTACATCACATTCTCCTGAAATGGGTATTAAACCACCCACAAATGCTCTCGATCTTGCGCAACCAGTACTGCCAGTATTTAACAACTTCTCAAGTACAGCTCCAGAACAAATGGAGTCATTTGCGACCTTTTCGTCGCGGGCACAAGAGAATGCCTTGCCTTCCATGATTTCATCACTTTCTCGAGCTGAAGATCACCCATCTGTGGTATCTTCACCACCACCCACGGCCCAAAATAAATCCACCGAAAATGAGCTCCTACCATGGGATAGTACACTATTTGACAGGCCTGAATCGTCTAGAAGCTCTGTGGCTCCTGTCATCGAAGCCTCGAAACTATTTCGAGCCACCTTGCTGAAGCTGAAGTCTTCCGTGACAATCGGAACTACGCTACCGCCTGGTCCCGGCGATCATGATCATGATCAGCAGGTCATCAACTCAGCGCTTGCCCATAATGAGACCAATTTGCCCCCAGACCCAAACAACAACACACCTACAAATGCTGGATTCTCTACAGCGGAGGAATGTCTCCCCACAGATGTCAATCACGAGCGATCAGACAATATCATTTCACCAGCAAGCATAGAAGAATCTCCCATACCACTGCCATTTCAGACCCGGTCTATTTCGGCCGCTGTCTATGACAACAATACATCACTACCAAGTCCAATCAGCCGATCTAACTCGGTCAATGTGCCAGCGACTGGGGGCGAGCACACGCCTCCGCCATCCAATGTCTCAGACCACATGGATCTCACAGTCGCGAATGACGCACCAAACAGGCCTTACGAGCTCAGCGGCTCGGGCCTCCAAAACCGCCAGTCCGTTCAACCAAACGGCACCCCAGTGGTCGCAAATGCAAACTCGATTCAACACGCCACTCCCAACAAGCCGACCCTTAAATTCGCCATCGAAGACGAAGATGGTATCCCGGACGAAGATCCCGCAGCTTTAGTTTCCCTTGAACAGCTCTCTGATCTCAACCTCACAGACTTCTTTACTCTCGTCGCAACTCGCTCCGGGAAACCGCTGGAAGAGGCTCTCGAACACGTGACTTTTAGATGTCAATGGCGCGCTATGATTACTCTTGTCGCCGACAGGGGTGCCGGAGAAGAGGGGTGGAAAAAGATCATGGGGAAGATAAGGCTGATCTTTAAGAACGAGCCGCTGCGGTATGTGAAGAAGAAAATGTTTTTGGTGTGCGTTTATGCGGGGGATCACACGGTTTGCAGGGTGGATTCTGATGAAGAGGATGATCACTAGGAGGACACTGAAAATTGTAAAACTATTAGTTGGCATAGGGGTACGGAGTTTTGGTAATCAAAATAATGCATTTATAATAAAATTAATTGAAGATATTCCTAAATACTAGCTAACTTGGTACATCAGCCTCTCCGGCGTACTGTAGATCCGTACTATAGATCCTGAAACTCCCCTCCTCCTATTCCTCACTACCCCCTACCCCTTTTCGCGCACCCTGCTTAGTCGTGGCACTCTAGACTTCAGCCAATTCCCAGCAGCCTGGTTTCGAATAATCTCCTTGGCTTGGCATGGCGGCGCGGCTACCGGCTACGGAGCTGACTGGCCTACATGGATGCTCGGCTTGCTTCCCCGGGATCGTTGCTCCGTATCGAAATTCGAATATTTGTTTTTCTTCTCTGGCGGCTTCCTTCCAACTTCCCCGGGAATGATACGTCGTATCGAGGATTTGTTTTTTCTCTGATGTAAATTGATATGCCGCATGCAGAGTTTCATTCCGTATCGAATATTTTTTTTTCTCTCTGGCGGCTTCCTTCCAGCTTCCCCGGGATCGTTACGTCGTATCGAGTATTTGTTTTTCTCTGATGTAAATGGATATGCGCGTACAAAGTTTCATTCAACTTTCTTCCATGGGGGTTGGTTATGAGATATTATTTTATAGATAGCTAATCAAGTAGAAGGGTTTCGGTGAGTATTTTATACTTAGAAAAAAAGCGTGGATTACGATAGGAGAAGGATACCGAATTGCGAGCCGATTTACGATTTGTGTATTTGATAGTAAAAGCGCTTTCAGTAGTTATAGCAGTAACTCTAGGCTATTAAGAGGCTGTATTCTTTTTTACTATTAGGTTTATAAGCTTTAATACTGAAAAGGATTCTAGTATAATTAATTTTGATTCTACAGATATATTCTATACGAAGGTATTCCTAGAAGTTTATAAGTAGACGTATTAATTTTAGTAATCTGTATAACCTAGTATTTTATCTATATATAGTCTACCTTATAGCTAACCTTCTCTTCTCATTCTACATTTTTGTCACGGGTGTAAAATGCTAAGGTGGGGGAGGGGGACTTACACTTTATATATGAGGCAAATAGTTATTTAGCCCCCGACTCCCCTTTACATGCTAGGTGAACCCATTACGCACCTATAACGATAAAACTTTAGGGGTACAAATCTCTTTATAATTAAAATCTAAAATTATAGGCAGGTCGAAACGCGCTGGAAAAGATTCGTGGAAATAGCCGAAGGGCCGCACCGCAGCCGCTAAAATGTCGGGCTGTGAAGCGCCAAGTCGCAAAAACCAGGGATCTATAATGATTTGAAAGTTGATTCAAGATATTAATCTATACTCTTTTAAAGCGCATCAAGGAAAGTACGATAAAGTCGATAAAGTCGATGCAGAACAACGTGGTGAAATAGCAAAGGTGCCTTGCTGCCCCACATATCCTCCGGCTATATCTACCGAGCAACGTATATCCCTCACGCTACCTGGCCTTCTCAACATAAATACGATCGAATTATTCCCACTTCTAAATCAAAGCTGTGAAAATCAATGAAGCAAGTGTGATTCTTGAATCGGCTCCAAGATGTTAAATCCACAATACATACATCCCCATTTCCAGCAAATGGGCGCGAAACGTCAAGCTGGTTACGGACTACCACGAGCACTCCGGACAAACCATCGAGAACAACATAAGAGGAAACTGGAGTGCCCAAACTCTTCGCTATGGTTTGATCTGAATCAACGTCCTATTCATCAACAGGTGCAAGCCAATCTCTTCAAACTCCCCTTGGAAATCCGACGCCAGATCTATGGGGAAGTGATCCGAGCATGGGGCCCTGGAAAAGGATTTCATATCATCCAGGCCCAGCAACTAATCCATATATGTCCAAATTATATTGGAGATGTCCGACTTACGTTTGTCTTCTGCGAATGCCCTTCAAAGGGCACCGCTGTTGGGAGAGCCGTGCCGTCGAACCCCAACTCAAAGATCATACATAACCCATCAAAATTCCACTCCTGGAGAGATCACGACGTCAAAAGCGTTATTATTACAAACGGCTGGTTCGTTAATAACACCTCCGTCATTAATCCGCTAGTTCACGGCTTGCCGAAAACCCAGGTTTCTGTTTTCTTGACTTGTCGACGAATGTAAGTTTAACGAGCGGATAGTGTTACCAGATGAAAGTAAGGTTGAGTGAAGAGCTTCTAACATATCTCCGAC
Source organism: Lachnellula arida (assembly GCA_007821475.1). Lineage (NCBI taxonomy): Eukaryota > Fungi > Ascomycota > Leotiomycetes > Helotiales > Lachnaceae > Lachnellula > Lachnellula arida. The sequence continues at coordinate 12,072 of QGMF01000018.1, read as the reverse complement.
CAGTTATTCTGGGGCTATTGAAGTACTTTATTCCTCATATAGCTTTTCGCTATCAGGCCTTGAGGCCACCCATCGTTTTCTATCAACTGTCTCGCCACAGTCCCTTGAAAATATCCGATTTCTGGACCTCATGTCAATCCAGGTTCCAGATTTCTACACGACCCGCACTACACGTGGCATGCGCAAGGGTTCAGCAGAAATTCAACGATACTACCAAGCGTCAGAAGAATGGCTGCACGTTTGCTCGATTCTTTCGTCTATGAAAAGCCTGCAGGCTTTGCGTATCAAAATCGACAGCTCTCTCGGCTTTGATCTAGAACCACTATTTCTTCAACCTCTGATGGATATCGAGTTGAAGGGAGGCAGTTTTATGCTTGAAGTTCCACATCATTTCCGAGTTGGTACGCCGAATGGCAAGCACATCGCAAGGGAAGATGGGACAGTTCCGTTTACGATCGAAAGGGGATCCCTGGTCGAGGCACATAGTACATGGCGAATTGAGGGCGGTGTTAAATTCAGGTCTCGCAACCCATCCAGGAATCATCCTCTGGTAAATGATTCACTGCTTCTTTGCTGTTCTTTTACGGCCGTTAAAAATGGAGCTTCTACGTTGAAAAATGTAGTGTATAAGTTGAAATCTAAAGGGGAGGGAAAGATCGCCTTCTACAAAGAGTGCTACAAGGAAGGAGCAAGGTCAAAGTAGAAAGATCAGAGCAGGCACTGAGCTCACTGGGGCCTTCATAATATTCGCATTTCAGGATTTACTCGATACACTTATCCTGGCACTATTACTATATCAAGCCCCTGCTCGTTTCTTCGCGGCTCTCACCTTCTTCAAAATACTTACCCTTCGCTCCACCGGGACTTCCTTGAACACCTTCCATTTTTCCATCGTCTTCCATTTCCCACGCATCGTTGATGGAGGAACCGCACTCGCACCCCGCTCAAGCAAAAGATCCACCACATCCTCCCTCCCAAACATCACCGCATAAAGCAACGGCGTCAAGGCAGCCGGTCCTCTAGTTTCCTCAAGGGAAGCTCTTCGATCCAGCAATACCCTACAGATCTCTAGATGCCCCAGTGAAGAAGCCCGCATCAAGACTGTGAACCCCAACGAGTCTTTGGCATCGATGTCAGCGCCGTATTGAAGCAATAGTTCCAAGACATCATGTTCAGCAAGCTGTACTGCAACTGACAGTGGAGTGAGCCTCCTCTCATCTTGTTTGCCTCCTTGGTTAACACTTTGAATATTGACGTCTGCTCTATGTTTGAGTAGAATCTCACACAGGGCTCTGCCACTTGTCCCTTTTGCCTTTATGGCGGCAGAAATGAGAGGTGGTAAAATAACTCCTTCTTTGGCATTTGGGTCTGCACCGGCTGCAAGAAGCATCTCAACGCATCTCATGGAGTCGGCCATGGTAGCAATTTGGAGAGCAGTTCCTCGTCCGCTAGGTAGATCCACTGGCACCTTATGTGAGAGAATGTAGGCTATAAGATTGTACATGCCGTTTGAGGCAGCCATATGCAACGCAGTCGAAGCATATTGACCCCCGGCGGAGGTAATGCTTACACCACTGTCTAGTAGGAGTTTGAATATTCCAATATGGCCGCATTCAATGGCTACTAAGAGCGGAGTCATGTTCGATTGGTCTTTGGGCTCGAGGAGGGCGCCATGTTTTATGAGAGTTTTGGCGCCTTCTTCAAGATTGAGATGAGCGGCTACATGGAGAGGCGTATAGCCCAAGTGAACCAAGTCGCCATACGCGTTAAGCAGTTTTCTATCCTTTGCAAAGTGGCCAACCCTATCCTGATCATTTTCTTTGAGTGCCTGAATCAGTTCGTCGTCTCCTTTCGCGACGGCGGGGTCGACGTAGTTTTGCCATGAAGGGATAGCTGGCCAGGACTTGGCATATCTTTTGACAAGCTCCACCTTGTGGCTTAGACATATCTCGTCGCGATCGTAACAATTTTGGCAGACCCATGTGTTATCGCCCGGCTGGATACATTTTAAGCAGCCATAATGATGCTCGGCAGGTCCAATCGCGGCTTCGCACCGAGTGCATTTGGTCTCTTTTCGTCTGACTGAGTAGTTTGCTGCCTCTTTATCGAACTCTTCTGTCATCGATTTCAGGGTTTCATTGCCCGGCGAATCGAGAACACTAGTCTGGAGTGCTGCGTTTGCGCCACTTGATGAATAGGGAGGTGGTGAAGTGCCTATATTAAGAGCACTAAGCTGTTGACATCTCATTCTTAGTAGCTGAAGCTGCTGGATCCTAAATAACTCGAAGTTGAGCTTACCTCGCTTTCAAGAGACGTCCCATTTTCAGGAACGACTATTTCTTCGGGAACCATTATTGCTACTCTGCCTAGGCTTGGGGAGATTAGTCTTCGCAGCATGCTATTTTTTTGAGCATGAGAAAAATATAGGAAATAATATTAGTAGTGAAAACAGGAATTGAGAAAAGTTGGTTGGCGACCTAGCGCTTACAACCTATCAGACAGGAGGACCTCGGTGAGAATGCATAGTGTGATCATCGTACATTGCTAGAAGTACCAATGCAAGGGGTAGGGCGGGGTACAGCACGTGACGTAACTGGAGAGGGTTCTACAGGAAGATCAAGTCAGAAGTATAACTATCAGCGGCTAGATCTCTAATGTTCTAACATAACTCTATGCAGACCTTTATACTTAGTTACTACCTCTAAAGTCTGCAATGAATTTTAGGCCTCTAGAAAGTTTATTTCTACTTTTTTAAATTCTGGATTATTCTCCTCTTACTAGATATAAAAAAGAAGCGCTTCTTATGATCGACTTTTAACGTCCTACGTCGGCTAGCATAAAGTTAATCAGTACTAATTTTTTCTATCTACCGTAAGACTTGTTTAAGTAGTACTACTTATAGAAAAGGCCGTAAAATACTAATAGAGTTATATTAGATCAGTCGCTACCTAGATTTAATCGGAGCTCTAAGTCTTAAGCACGCCCGCATGTCAGTTATAATGCTTATATTATCTAAGTAAATAATTACCCGACCTTGTTCGTTCGGAGCATAACTATCTCATGAATATAGCAAGCCCCTGAGCTTCAAAACGAAGCGAGTCACGTGATTGGTACCTTCGATTTATCTTGCAAGCTTCTCAGAAGAGACAAGCTTAATTGGTTATTATAACTTTAATCTAATATGCTTCAAGTGTTCTAATTTAAACATATAGTCTCTTAGGAGAACATTCTGTATGTCTTTTGTCCGCGCCCTTTCAATGACTATTTTGACATGTTTATAACAAGCGATTGACTATTTTGACATGTCGTGTTTATGATAAGTGATAACTGCTAACTCTAGTATCTACTTTCTAAGAAGTATCCAATTGGCATAGAAAACTCGTAGTGGAGCAGTCGGGCAGACTTAATTGGCTTAGAAATGTGGTAGTATTAGAAGAGTCTTCGCGCGTGTTTTTCGTTATCTCTCTTTTATTTCTCTTAATTTACAGGGATAGTCATCAGCAGCACACTGCTGCCTAGAGAAATATCATATAAGTCAGTCTGAATCAACTCCTCTCAGTCTCTATTCTTATTCATAACACACTCAGCATGACATCCCTTGATTCCACTCCAACTAGCGGATCCTCGAAATCCCAAGTTCTGTTAATACCATGGGATCCTATCTCTCCCGATCATGTCCAGCGAATGGTGCAGCAGCGCATTGCTTGCGGATGGGATGAGGATGCAGTTGAAGGATGGAGAGGGCGTCAAGAAACCGGGACGTTGAACCTGCAATGGATTGTTAGAGTCCCTCCCAATTCTCCCTTTCGTCTCTTAAACTCTAACATCCCTAGGTTTTCGAAGACTCGGAGCCCGATCGTGAGGCCAAATTACTCAAGCACACCCAGACACATCCCCAAGAACAAGAGCCGCTAGTTGATTCGGCGATTTTCTTTGGCGGTCAAACGCGAGCTGTTCCCTCACCACAGAGAAAATTCATCCCAGTTGGACATATCTCCTTGGGCAGAGTGCCTGCTGCCTACGAACATCTTGGATTGACTAATGAAGAAGGGGCGTACTGGATCGGAATACTCTACGTCTCACGCGCGCTCCATGGAAGCGGACTGGGGCGGAAGACTATGGATACTGTCGAGAACGTAGCGACTTCAGAACCGTTGTGTGCTAAGGTACTAGCTCTGAATGCAATTAACCCAAACGATCCAGAAAACGAGGAGAAGTATAAAGCTCTTGGGTTGACGATTCCACCGGTGAGTGATTCTAGTTTCTCTAGCTTAAAGAGGATATGTGCTAATGCTGTATAGTTTTCCAACCAAGAGTGGTATGTTAGGAGAGGTTATAAAATCTATAACAGTGAGGAAAGGTCGTTCTCGAAAGTTGACTCCACAGGGAAAGCCTGGTGGTGGGGTGCTGTGTTTATGAAGAAGCATATTTGATATCAATACAGAATATGCAGCTCCAAGAACGGCAATATTTTTAGGCTCCTTTTTGGTCCAGTTCGATTTCAGGCGATTCACACACTTCATTGTTAAATTTGCGGCAGGCGTGTTTAAGTTTCAGCTCATAAAATATCTACTCTACAAACTCGCTAAAGTCCCTATAAAATAGGGGCTCCCGCTTGATATCCCCTGAATAGCCTATTTCCCCGCTAACAGCATACTGTTCAAGCTCTTCCAGTAGAAGAAGTTATTCCGCCATCTACTACAATCTTCTGTCCTGTTATATATTTCGCCTCCTCCGACACCAGAAACAAAGTCGTATTCGCGACATCCCAGGCATCTCCCATCCGACCAGTTGGAACCTGCGCATTCCTGATCTTCATATACGCTTCGTACCCACCATCGCTCGCAAATCGAGTCCGTATCCATCAACCCCGGTACCACTGTATTCAACCTCACACCTTTCGGGGCGTAGATGACAGCCGTGGCCTTCATGAACTGCATAATCGCCGCCTTCGCAGCAGAGCATCCGACTTGAGGTTTTCCCATATTCCGCAAGCCCGCAATGCTAGCCACGCTGACAACCGCACCACCACCCTGCTCCTCCATAACCGGCAGCACATGATGGCAAGCCAAGACAGGCTTGAGATTGCTATCCACCTGCGAATCCCACGTCGCCGGACATCCCGGTTCTGAACGACCGACGTTGTTCACCAAGATGTCGATGCGTCCATGTTTGGCTATGCACGCGTCGACAAGCGTTTTGACCGAATCCGAACATGTAAAATCTGTCTGTAAGATATCGCAAACCCCTCCTTCCGCCTCGATCGTTTCTTTTGTCAAGATGGCGGATGCGAGAGTGCGGTTGCCGCCGAATATTTTAGCGCCCTGGCGTGCTAGAAGCACTGCGCTTGCGGCGCCGATGCCCCATCCTCCAGGGGCACTTTGACCGAGGCCAGTGATAACTGCGATTTTCCCGTCAAGTCTCAACACTTAGACAGAAGAGGACTTTTAGGATATGTTCTATCAGGAATTCCAAAATATAGTTAAAGCGATTTCTTTTGTACCGAATCACACTACGCTTGCTTGTGCGGAATCTCCGCATATATGAGGTGGTGATGCGGGTTCCCCACCCCGAAGCTAAAGCTATGTCGCAACCGCCAGTAAATCACATGCCTCATATCATTTCTTCATTAACAGTTACTTAAGTAAATAAACCGAAATAAATACCTGTTCTGCTTCATTTCCTATCCAACCCCCATTCCGTATCAAAGTTCTTCAGAATGAGTCAAATCAATAAAGACGACTACGACCTCTCAAAGCCCATTTCCTCTACCTCGGGTCTCAGGCAAGGACTTACTTCGTACGGAGACGCGCACTTCTCACTGTTCCTGCGAAAGGTCTTCATCAAGGCTCTTGGATACAGCGAAGATGCGTTATCGAGGCCAATTATAGGGATTATCAACACATATTCAGCCCTCAATCCATGCCACGCCAATGTTCCGCAACTGATTGAAGCCGCAAAGCGGGGTGTTCAATTGAGTGGGGGGTTGGCTGTGGACTTCCCGACGATCAGTCTCCATGAATCGTTTTCTTCGCCTACGAGTATGTTCTTGAGGAATCTGATGAGTATGGATACGGAGGAGATGATTAAGGCACAGCCGTTGGATGCTTGCATTATGATTGGAGGTTTGGACTAGATTAGTTGAAAAATAAAACATTTGCTAACAGTTATATAGGTTGTGACAAAACGGTTCCTGCTCAAATCATGGGCGGGATATCTGCCAATAAACCGGTCTTGCCTCTAGTTACAGGGCCTATGATTCCAGGAAGTCATCGTGGACAACGCCTGGGAGCTTGCACTGATTGTCGAAGCAACTGGGCGGCATACAGGGCTGGCTCAATCGATATGGAAGATATTGGCAATCTCAACGAGGAGCTAGCTCCCTCGGTAGGTTCCGTTCTTTCCTCCTGAATAATCCATGCACTTTCTGACACTGCTTTAGGCTGGAACTTGTGGAGTCATGGGAACAGCGAGCACTATGGCATGTATCACAGCAGCTCTGGGGTTCATGCCTCTCAGAGGTGCCTCAGCACCAGCTGTCTCCTCAACACGTCTTCGAATCGCTGAAGAAACAGGCGCAAACGCAGTATCAGTCGCAGCAAATAAGCGAACGCCCCAAGAGTTGCTCAGCAAAGAATCTTTCTTGAACGCCATTATAGTTCTCCAAGCTATCGGAGGATCCACCAACGCAGTCGTTCACCTCATGGCAATAATCAATCGACATCCAGCAGTGCAAGGCCAAATAACACTTCAGACGTTCGATGACGTAGGAAGGAACGTTCCACTACTTGTTGACCTGAAACCAAGCGGCGACAACTACATGACCGACTTCCACAATGCCGGCGGTATGCTTGCTCTGATGCATACCCTGAAGCCACTTCTTCACCTCTCCGCAATGATGATAACAGGCCAAACGCTGGGCGAAGTCCTGGACGCGTCACCCTTCAGCACATTTCCCTTCTCAAGCGCAATAATCAGATCGCTAGCATCACCCCTTTACGCCGCGTCTTCCCTCGTCGTTTTGCGCGGAAATCTGGCCCCAAATGGCGCAGTCATGAAAGCGTCCGCCTCCAAATACAGACACCTTCTCTCACATCGAGGCCCAGCGGTCGTTTTCGCCGATTCAGCAGACCTAGCGCAGCGCATCGATGATCCAGATTTGGAGGTAACGAAAAGCTCTATTTTGGTGTTGCAGGGCATTGGCCCAATTGGGAATCCTGGAATGCCCGAGGCGGGGTTGATTCCGATTCCGAGAAAGCTGGCGGAACAAGGTGTGCTGGATATGTTGCGGCTGAGTGATGGGAGGATCTCTGGAACTGCGGGCGGCACCATCGTAGTACACGTGAGTCCGGAAAGTGTGGTCCCTAGCTCGGTTTTTGGGGTTGTTCGAAATGGGGACATTATTAGCTGTGATATTCAGAGCAGGAGTTTGAATTTGGAGGTCAGCGATGAGGAAATTGAGAGGCGTGTCGCTGAGCGGAAGAGTGGCGGTGTTTGGGAAGAGAGGAAGACAAAGCGGGGATACGGAGGCTTGTATGAGAGGTCTGTAAATCAGGCTGAGCAAGGAGCTGACTTTGATTTCTTAAGCTGTACGGGACCAAGTTGATGAATGCCTTGCAGCTAAAGTCATCACAATCAATAATACTCAACTCCTCCCATCAAGAGGGTTGTGTCAAGTCTTGACTCTCGTGTTCATCGTCATTTACGTCCGTCAAAGGAATTTCATCATACTCGCGTCCACTTTCCTCAAGGCCTGTCTTCTTAGTGCGTACCCATGTTCCAAACAAGCCAGCGCTCAAGCCAGTGACCAAAAGGCTTCCAACAGCCAACCATCGGAAGTCTTCCGGCTGACTCCAAACTATTGTGGCCAACCAGTGTGATAGCTCACCAAGGCTTTTGAAAGACTGTTCCACACCGGCAAACGTAAATCTTTGAGATGCAGGTATCTCGACTTGTCCTAATTCTTGGACCATGAGGTACTATAGTTGGCGAAGTGGCCGACGCGTGAGACTGATAGTAAGGCAAAGAGCGTGACGGTAATCAGAACATGTGGTGAAGCGCCAGCCTCATGACCGCCCGTCGCTCTATCCGAGGCATTCGAGAGCAAAATGACTACTGGAATCTGAAATCGTCAATTTAAATTCAGCAGGCCAGAAATTAACGATGAAGGTTAGGAGAGATGGTGCGAGCAGTTTACAGATCAGTTCTATCCGCATCATGACTAAATTGACCTGTGTGAGGCTATATTCCATTTCGGCAGTAATGGGTCCTACGAGAACAGGCACCCAATCTCGTTCCAGACAAAGCCTGTAGCCTATTGCACTGAGGTCATGGACAATATTCGGGAACAATATACCTCCAAAAAGAATACCCTTTGCGAGGTCCGAGAATGGGGTCCCCTTGACTTAGGAGCTATCCTCAGGGTCCGCTGGCCAGGAAAGCCAACACAGATATGCAGCTACCATTGCGATATGGTTGACATATATGGTGATGAGAAGAAAACGGAGCCGTGCGTCGACTTATTAATCCAGTACCTACTGCAGAGGAGCGCTGAGATGGTGGATGCCAAACCTCTGGTAGAACTAGTACAAGTCCGACGTATAAAGAATGATACTTACCGGAATGAAGTAGCAGTGAGGCTCTCTGGGAAAGCCGAGGCGACTAGAATATCTAGTTTTTGATGATTAGATGTGTTTGAAAACTACAGGAGTTAAGATGACTTGCTGAAGCATATTCGTAGGTCCGCGAATTCCATTTGAAGAGAAAATGCATGGGTTAGACCTTCCACCATTTTGCTCTCACCGTCTGTTGTACTACCTTGCTGGCGGGCAAATCGACTGAACACTTACTCAAGACTCCAGAGCCTCGAATTGCTTCCTCGCTGTTTTTTCTTTCATCGTCCATATTAATCTCTCCTGTCTCGTCGATGCCTCTTGCCGGCATTAATGAAGTCATCGGCACTACCACTTGAGGTAACCAAAGAGCTCCTTCCAGACTCTGAAACCATATTGCTCTTTCTATTCGATAACCACGCCGTTGAGGATCATTAGCAGCCCAATTGATATAATATTTGGATGCGAAATATGTTCCACCGACAGTGAAAATGAGGTTGTACGAAGTATTCAGCCTCATTCTCATATCAGCACTATCAGCCCGGCCAAGGGCCAAGAAGATTTCCATGGCCACCAGACAGAATCTCAGCCAGCCTTCGAATTGGTGAAAGATTTCTCCTCACATGGAAGATCTGGACATGTTGCTTCAAAGTAAACATCAATTTATGCACCCCCTGAATTCCCCTTTGGGTTAGTCGCTTCGATCCGTATACCGCTTCCGCTCTAGCGTCTTTCGAGACTCGGCTTGTCGCACTCAACTCATGAGCGTGAGTCCCCGAAGTCATACGAACTGCACAGTCATACCGGCAGAGTTTTCTGTATGTACCATTTCAACACCATGTAAGCCGAATAAGGAAATAAAATGCGTCTACTACTGTCGTGAAACATAAGGTAGAATTCACTTATAAACCCTTCTTTGCCCCGTTCTCTCAGTTCTTCAGACGTGCTCTTTAAGTTCCTATCTTTTCTCTCCATATCATCACATCTTCAAGTTCCTTGGTGTAAAGTACCTCGATCATGGGGTTGCTATCTGTCAGTTCGTTACAGAGAGCGATATTAAGGCAACAGGAGAATGCTTGGCTCATTCTAGCAGTGGTGTGAGTTTGTTCCTCAACGCGTCCTTTTCCTACAGCTTGTCGCATCAAGAAATTGGCAAGAATCAATATACTACAAAAGGATAGGAGTTCGGAGTCGAGCTGAAGTATAACTTTTTGGGTTGAGCATTGCTGATCGAAGTTGTGTTTAGATGCTCTGCCATGTTTCTCGATCTCGCAAATCTAAGTGCTATTACCATCGCTCTGCCCACTCTCCGTAAAGAATTCAGCATCTCAACCGGAAACTTACAATGGATCATCTCAGCGTATGCATTGACCGTCAGTATTTAAACTCGGTGTTCCATTTTGAACTTACATTAATAATATCGAAACAGTTTGGAGCGTTCTTGATGCTCGGTGGACGTGGTGGTGACATTTTTGGGTACGTCAACCATTCGGGACTGAGACCTGAAAACGCTCTGATGCAGAGCTGATGTTTAATTACAGACACCGACCAATGTTACTCTTTGGGATGTCCTTCTTCGCATTGTTCACGCTAGTATCTGCTTTGACGCCAACGTTCATTGGTCTCGTGATTGCAAGAGCTTTCCAAGGTGAACAAGCCCCCAAGTCATGAATCAGCCGCAATCATGCATCTAACACTCAACGTAGGGATTGGAGCCGCATTCACTATTCCTTCCGCCCAAGCGCATATTGCAATTCATTTTCCTGATCCAGCAATGAAGGCAAGCGCTCTTGGAATCTGGGGTGCCTCGGGTTCTCTCGGCTTCATGTAAGCACCTTCACGCAGGCCATGTTCTTATGCCAATATCGTACTGAACTTGTTCGTAGTATTGGCCTCATCTTAGGTGGCATTCTCACTGACTTGCTGGGATGGCGCTGGATATTCTGGGCCTCTTTGATATTCTCAGGAGTGGTGACTCCTGCCGCGTATTTGTTCCTGCCTGCTGGAGATCAATCCAGACATCGCGGAGCTCCATCTCCTGAAGTTCCATCGAACGATGACCAGCCTAAGCACTCGAAACCACTTCTGAAATCCATCGAAGAGCGTCTCCTTCGGTTTGACGCACCCGGAATCCTCCTCGGGCTCCCTGGGATCATCACTTTGACATACGCACTCACGTCTTCTAACCAAGATGGTTGGGACTCCCCTCCAATTATCTCCACGCTCGTAGTCTCGATCTTCCTACTTTTTTCTTTTGTCTTGTATGAACGTCAGGCGGCTTCCGCGATTCTTCCGACTCACCTCTTCAAGTCCTCCAGTTTCAATCTCACATTGATTCTAGCTATCAACACTTATGCAGTCCGCCAAGCATGCACTTACTTCCTCACAGTCCAACTTCAATCTTTCGGCAACAGTCCAATCCACACGTCAGTCCTATTCATCCCTCTCGGTGTCAGCGCCTTGATATCGAACACGATCGCTGGACGCCTAGTACCAATTCTCGGAGCACGTGTCATGTTCATTCTAGGCTGGTCACTATCGATCCCCGGCGTGCTTCTCTTCTCCTTCATCGAAGACAACTCGTCCTACTGGCGCTTCACATTCCCCGCCATGATCCTCTACATTGCTGGTATTGGCGCCGTCTACATCACCGCGAACTTCGTCGTCGTCTCTTCTGCCTCCAAATCCGATCAAGGGGCAGCAGCTGGCGTTTTTAATGTTGCGCTCCAAGTGGGAGGTTCGATTCTAGGCCTTGCTGTGCTCACTGCCATTGCTCAAGGTATCGAGAAAAGATTCGGACCGCCAGATATGCAAGCTGGTGGTTTCAGTCATGTTGCTTATCAGAGCGTCTACTACTCTTGTATAATTCTTTGCGTGGTCGGCTTGGTTCTGAGCATCTTTTTCATCAGCGTTCCTGACAGTATGACTGGTAGTATCTGGAAACGTAATGCTGTCCCTGCTGCTACCAATGGAATGGCTGAGCCTTCTGCAAATCTGTTTGAACTTCAGGGAAGAACGGCGATAGTGGAGAACAGTCGAGGAAATGTCAAGTGATACCAGATAATGTTAGGGGGTTAAAGATAGCTACATGGTATTTGCAAACGTATGAGAAGATCGATCCGCGCTCAAACCCGTGAATGGTCTACTGCAGCGATTGTGAAGATGATGAGTACTACTTTTCCCTGAGCAAGAACACTATAATTGATTTGAAGGAGCCACTGCCACCCTTCCAGGTCAACCCTCTTTCCTACCTCTACAAGGTCGAATCATCGCCCAATTCCCCCACCCCTCCTTCGCACCCCACTTCTCGCCATCCCACCCACACTCCTTCACAACCACAAACCCCATCTTCTCATATAACCCCCTACTCACTAAATTAGCAACCAAAAAACACTCCCTCCCCTCCCGATCCGCCCTCTCTATCCCCCACTCCAACAACGCCTTCCCCGCTCCCCTCCCC